>JAULBS010126971.1:0-13703 GCA_032355785.1 Symmetromphalus regularis
TATCGGAAAGAGTAGCCAATGTGGCGGCAGCGGGTTTCCTCTAAATACATATGTCAGAATGACCATATGATTGACGTGCAATAACCGATGATAAGATTTTAAAAAATCAATGTGCTCTAGAGGCGTCATTAAATAAAACAAACTTTACTACTGAACGCAAGGAATATCACTCAAAAGATTGCTTATTAATTTGTGTATGTCAATAAATATGATATTGTTGGGCAAGGGGCTATTTTGTGTGCATGGATGTAATTTGTTTGAGAGTCTTACACAGACACCTGAAAAAAAACAAATATATATATTTAAGTATGAATTTTTTTTTAAAACCACTTTCATATGATTTTTTACTAAGTTGATTTAACGGAATATTAAAAAAAATTAAAATTAAATACAAAACATTACTAAAAAAAGATACTAACTTCTCGGTATTAAGAGTATGTTGATTTATTAATCATCGGCTATTGGACGTCAAACATTTCGTAGTCATCAAAGAATTCCCGCGACACTTTTCCATTATCAGACAGGGATCTTATAAATATAATATTATGTACTTTCTAGGCGCGGATGCAGGAATTCTGAAATAGGGTACAAATGTAGATTTCTGAAAAGGGGCTGGGGTGCAAAAGTGGTGAGTGAATAGAAATGGGGACGGGGGGGGGAGTGGAGATGGTTAATTTCCATGTCCTTCCACTAGGAAAAGGGTAAAACAAATTCGAGTTATGTGACTCCCCTGTATCCGCTACCTCTTTCCAACAAAAAAGACGGCACATTCCATGCCTTTGGTTACACCAGTCGTGTTTACTATATTAGTATTATACATATATTATATCAGCTATTAATATAGCTGCTTATATCATATCGTTATCGGTATTAACATGTTGACAATCCTTTAGATATTATATTAGTATTATACATGTATTATTAGTATTAATATAACTGCTTACGTCACATAGTTATCGGTATTAAAATGTTCACAATCCTTAAGATAATTTCTCAAATTTGTTTTTCATTTTTCCGAGTGGAACGACGTAAAAATTTATCCTTTTTCCCCCATTTCGATTCACTCATCACTTTTTGACTCACTCCTCCCTTTTTCAGAAATCCTGCATCCGCGCCTGCATACATACATGTAGGTTATTTATTTGCCAAAAATTATACATTTTATAGGCATAGATATATATTTATAATTAACATAATATAATGTGCGCATTATGGGGAATGTTGAACATAATCAGTAATAAAAGGTTACATAGGCGTCGTAAGATATTTTTTAATAGTGGAGCACACTTATATGTTTTATAAAATTACTTTTGACTGATAAGTTAGACACTATGGTGTGAAGCGCTTGAATTTTCTAGAGAGGTCCAGTGGTATAAGTTTTTAAATTAGACTCCCTGAATGGCAAAATCCACCATTTTTCAAATCATGATTTTTCATCTGTATTAAAGGTTATTATAAAGGGTAATCAGGCGCGGATGCAGGATTTCTGAAAGGGGAGGGGGTGGAGTGGGTCCAAATTACCACGTCCTTTTACTTGTAAAAGGTAAAATAATTTTTTTTTTTAAACCAGACAGACAGATGAACGGACGGACGATGAGACAGAGAGAACGAACAATGTTTAATCTTTTCTTCTTTTTAAAATATTTTTTCTGATCATGTTTAGGACATGATAAATTAATGATACCCTATATGTTTTTTCTCTTCGATGAATGAAACTAAAGTTATGCACGAAAAAAAAAGGCTATTACTAGATATGTAAATAACCACAAAGAAAGAAATGGAGCGGGATGTAGCTCAAACGGTAGAGTGTCCACCTGTGAAACTGTCGGTCGTCGGATCAATCCTTCTCAGTTGACTCATTTGTTGTTTGGACTATTTTCCGTTCCAACCAGTGGTCCACAAGTGATTCATCAAAAGCCGTGGTGTGTGCTGTCCTATCTGTGGGATAGTGCATATAAAAGTAAAGTCCCTTTGCTGCTTATCGGAAAGAGTAGGCTATATGGCGGCAGCAGGTTTCCTCTAAAAAACTTAATTTTTTAATGACCATAATCATTTATGATTGACGTCCAGTAGCCGAGGATATGATAAAAACCAATGTGCTCTAGAGGCGTCGTTAAATAAAACAAACTTTACAAAGAAAGAAATAACCTAGGCAACCTATAACAATGTTTTTATTGCTATTGTCTGTTATGCTTCAATGGTCATTGAGAACGTGGTACAGGTTAAAAATGATGGGAAAGGGGAGGCGCGTCTAAAACCAGTCAAAATGAAACGACAGCAGATCAACTGAAACTGGGCGAACTGCGATAAGCCTATTTGGGTCTAATGAATACTTGGAAATGCCCTGTCTCATTTGCTGTAGGTACAACGACACACCGGACTCATCTGACATTCAGGTTCTCAAGTATCAGCCACTGGAAACCAGGGATAACAGTCATGCACCGCTTGTAGGCGTACAAGTAAGCCGATACATTCGTACTTTTTTTTTTTTTTATTACATAGGTATTAGCCTAAGGCCCTCATAAATTAATTTTGTGCTTCGGGTCGTCCGTCCGCATTGATTTTCTGTGACGCTTGTGTCAAATCGTACGCGCAAATTATATTTTTCTAGATTTTTGTTTTAACTAGAACTTAATCGCATCAAAACTGTTTACGCTTTATATTTCAACCAATTTAGAAGTAAAGTGCTTGGATATTTTGAAGAATGCGTAAAAGTTTTCACGTCACTGTTATTAAACTAAGGGTTGTTTCGCTTTTATACCTGTTCGCCTTCACAGGCTTCAGTCGTTTCCCACCGAGTCATTTCGCCCTAAATGCGGGTACAATTTCGAGGTATTTAAGATTGTGTTAAAAAGAAACCCCGTGTTGTGTTTTCCTGTCGACCTCATTGATTTTAAAATTTGTGGGACCCGAAACATAAAGTTTATTTATCATGGCCTAAACATGATCAGTTCTCTGCATACACTTTGTGGACTCACTCGACCGCGAAATCGCTTTTTTTTATAGTTTAATATATCTGACATTGATATCTGACATTATTATATTTACTCAACATAGAAATATATGCCCAATATTTGAACCTGAAATCAAGCTAAAATAATTTTTTGTAAGATTTTCTCAAACATAACAACGCTTGACTTCACACAAACCTCGAACCCTCCTTTTCAAATCCTATGTACGCCCATGCAGTGTTCCACAACTGATTTATAAAAGACCGTGGTATGTACTATTCTGTCTGTGGAATAGTGAATAATAAAAATCCTTTGCTGCTAAACGATAAGAGTAGCCGCATTAGTGTGGCGACAGCGGGCTTCGTTTCTCCTAACACTAACATCTGTCCTGGACAGACAGAACAGGAGGCCAAGTTGTGTGCCTGTGACAGCGTGCTTGAACCCTAATTGGATATAAGCACGAAAATAAATACAACCAACCAACCAATCAACAACTCGGGTTACATGTGACGTCATTTTGCCAACTGGACCCAGTTGTTTAAAACAAGGTTAAGCTGACCTCGGCCCAGTTAAAATCGGATAACAAGATCAAACACTGATATTTTATGTGATGACCCGTGCTGATGGCCCTTAGTATATCTAGAATGAAAGACACGATAGCTTCAATGTTTAATGTAACTTTCGTCCACGTCGATTCCTTTAAAACGTTTAGGTTTGTTCAACCAATCGGTTCTGTAATCTGTTTAATTGTTCAGTTGAAAAAGAATATCATATGTGTGAAAAAAGAATACCTATGAATAGGTATGCCAGGTGAATATTTCAAAGTGTTAGGATGCTCCTTTCACAAGTGATAGGGCTATTTATTCTTAGCAAAATGACACCTTCATTTGTCAGAATCGGTTGATATTTGATTGAGTTATACCCTTTTTAGTTACACGCCAGCTGGGGGTCCTTCCCGCATTTAAAAAGTAGCATGTTTGAGACTCCATAACTTCAAAAATATTAATCTCTGACCACTAATCTTACAATTCCTGGCAGTCCCCTGGGGGTACAATTGATTAAAAGTAACATCAGGGTCATAGCAATCATAGATTTTGAGTTGTCAGGCTCTGAAAATGGAAAAATCACTCATTTACAATACTGGCAGACTGCATGAAATGGCCTCCGATCCATATTTTAGCACCCCCTCAGTAAAAATATATGCCATAAAACATTTCATTTTTTCACTGTCGAGGGTCCCCTCATTGGCTGTATTTTTTACAGGGTTCACAGGACATCGAAAAGGCTCTATTTAATAGGCCAACTAGTACCAGAGCACATTTCACCAAATCGTAAAATGATGAAAATAGACAAACTTAAAAATATTGTAGAAAAAAGACCGTTCAAGTAATGACATCTGGTTTTTAATTCTGTGTTCTTATTATATTCTACACAATACACCTATAAAAAGCCTTCGCCTACATTCATCAGGGTTGCATCAAACCTGGTTCAGATATCTGGAGATTTTCGAAAATCCCCAAAAATACTGCGATGGAAAATAGGTGCAAAATCGTAACCCTTCAAGATATCAAAGTCAAATTTTGCATCAAGAATCTAATTTGCCCTTTTCAATGATAAATGTCGTTAGATTTGAAATAGATTTATAGATGCGTATGGAATGTGGCAAAGTTGTTACCGTAAAACGGGGTAATGAGGGATTGCCTGGTAAGGGACGTTTTTAAAAAAAATAATTTCATATTTTCATTTTGTTTTGAAACAGAGAAGCAAATCAACATTTTATTATTGAAGACTATTATTTTATTTTTTTTAAATATGTTCTATTATTGTATTAAAGTTATAATAGAAACATTAACAAAAACCTATGACAGTTCGTTATAACCTTATCCATGGGGTAATAAGGGACAGTCATTAGAAAAAGAAAAATACTTGGAAGTCGGAGTTTAGATTTTGGAACATGGTATGAACTACAGACTAATCTGACAAATAGTCACAAAAGTGCATATGTCTTTCTCCCTCAATAGTTAGATGCATGGATAAATTATAAGAAAAGTGTCAAAATCGTACCCGTATTACCCTGTTTTACAGTACCTCAAAATATCAAAAAGTTTAAAACCAGTATGATCATCATGATGACAAAAAGGCACATTTCCTATATTTCTGATACTTTTTCATAAATACATCAATATTGTCCACAATAATTTTGAAAGATTGTCCACGTCTGGTTATTTTTAATTTCACATCAAATCCCCACTCAAGAATATGTAAGAATTTCGCGCTGTCCACTTCATCAATGTCTGGCCACTTGAAAATTTGCATTGTTGTAAAAAATGTATTGTTCCTTCCTCAGGACTTTGAACATCAGTCACCTGGCCGAAGAAATCCCTTCATCGTAATATACGCACGCCCAATCTCCCTGTTGATTAAATAAGTAGTTTTTCCATGGCAACTCCTCGTGATCTCCCATCTGTGGGTACTGTGAGGAACCTGCAAAATATAAATATAGCCCTTATTATTTATTATGAATACCATAAATTGCGAATGGCACCCAGTGATTTCAATGAACTCAACACTACATTCTGCATTTCAAAATAGAACCATTATTTCACTAGCTCCAGGTTTTCAATGGTATGCTGGAAATAGAAAAAACAATTCAAGAATAAAAACAACTTAAGTTCATTACCTCCTTCCATACTACTGCTGTATGCACCATCAGATTCGGCATCGGACTTGGATGAGTTGGACTCGATCCAGAGCACCATTACAACTGGAAGTGGAAGCATCACTGAAATCAGGCAGCTCTTCAACTTGTGTTATGTTGCCTGCAAAATAATTGTGACAAATGACATAAATGTATATAAATAGTAGTTTCATGTTGCTATTCATGTGACAAGTGGATGGTATTTTGTGCTTGAGTGAATAAAACTCGATCATTGAATTCTAAGGATCTATTTAAATGTTACATATATATATATAATTGCAATATAATTTTTCAGTACTATTATTATTATTATAACAGTATAACTATAAGTGAAAAAAAATCTCGAAACCACTTTACACTGTCTCTGTACTATCAATTTGTTTTATTTATTTCATTGTTTAAATAGTTTATCTCCGAAAAATTGATTATATTGTACACATCACATGTCATAATACTCTGTACGGCAATAATCCAAGGCACCCCAACCTTGGCATTTGCTATTGACCCAGGGGCAAAAAATTTTTAAAAAACTAATTAATATTTTTCTTGTTTTACTCTTGTGATGACTTTTTTAACGTTTTTTTCCATTGTTTTCAGTTTTTCTCCTAATTTCAGTAGAGGATATTTTGCTTCAATGCTGACAATTTCTTTTAGGAAGCGTATCTTTGGTTTTAAGGCTGCCAATTTCTTTCCCTTGGTACATTGTCAAGCAATTTGTTCACATCTTCTACCGAACAGCAGGGTCCTCCATTCTTCTTCACCTCCTCCATTATATCCTTCTTCTGTTTCATTTTCTTGGCGATCTTAGCCTCCTTTTCTGTCTGTTTTTTTTTCTTCAAGATTGTTTTTACTTGATCCTGGACTTTCTGGATATCTTCTTGTGCTTTTTTCGTAGTCCTGTAGACTTTCTACTAGCCACGGTCATCAGATCTTTCTTTGTAGGGGTGTCCTTCATGCAAAGCCAGGAAGATATATAGTCTTGTTCCTCTTTATCATGTTCCTGTTGAGTGGTGATGGAGAGAGGTGTGTCAGTTGGTCAGTTTGCGGTGTTTCACCCTTTGTCTCATATCTTCATCTAGTTGAGAGCCATACCGCCCATCAGGGAAAACATCTGCCAACTGTTTTTCTGTCACCGCATTAAAACCTAGAAGGAGATTTTGCAGAGCTTTTGTCGCGAAATCTGGGTAGACTTGGTTATCACAAAGAGAACGGAATACCTCGTCTTATTGAATGGGGAAGTCAGCAAATACAGACTGCAGTTGTAAATATTTTGATATCAGTGGGGTTGCAGCAACAGATAGCTGGGAGAAATGGCCGTGCTTCTCCTGGACATATTTGTGGAAATCCACGTATTCAGTGGAACTGTGGAGTAGTGTCCAATATGGTGATGTGATGGTGTAGTACAGGATACATGATCTCCTTATATTACGTTTTAGGTTTAGATGTGCGTTGTCATAGTTAGTCTCCAGCAACTCAATGAATAGAGCTATGTGGTGGTACAAGGCCGCTGCACTGGCATACAAATTATTGAAATGATTTGATCTGTAGCTCGTAATTCATGACTAAATCCCCTTTTCAGCACAATGCGCCAACCAGTACTCTCTGCATCCATTTTTCTCGTTTTCTCTGGGTCCTAAACAGTCTCTTGCCGTTCGAATGAATCACGAAGTGCAGCACTCCGCACCACCCCAGGTTCTGAAACAAGGTAACAAGTCTCTGCCAAGGATTCCAAGGACCTTTTCAGTTTTCCCTAGAATTATTTCACTGTACAGAGACCAAGCAAAACGTGTGCATTGCAATAGATATATTCTATGTCACTTTTTATCCCAAGTTCCGTTTTCCGGTATTCATTCAGATGCTCTTTAAATGATTTCATGACTGAACACTTATCTGACATGACAGAAGCTTTTTCAACATGTCTTGAAAGTTATGGTCCAATTTATCTTCATCAAATATGTCACATAACTCATGAAGAATCTCGATTGCATGGTAAAGAAGTGTACGAATATCCTCTGTAGCAACACTGGTAAACCCAGCCGAGAGAATCTTTCCCGAGTCCAAGGTCACTTCGGTACTCACATACTTCTGATGGTATCTGGTTATCCCATCCTGGTGTAGGTCATAATGGTTTGATTTAAGCATTTCCTCAGCGACATGATACTTGGCAAGGACGTGAGCGTCATCAGCTATGTTTTGGATGGTGGTTCGCGAAGGAAGCTGTTTCTCAGAAAACTCGATACCAAACAGAGACGAGACACAATTTTTATTATCTCAGATATCTTGTAACCGGTACCTCCCCTTCACCAACTAACGGCATGACACATTGGCGGATATCATCGGTGAATTTCCCTTCAATCTTAGTGTCAAACTCTTTACTCTGCCAAGAAAGTACTTCAGCACCCAGATGCCGACACTCAGATTTCAGAGACATATTTTCTAATTTAAAAAAATCGCCTCTGATCCCGACACTTTTTCAAGTCCAATATAGCATTGAAAGTTTGGTATGGGCCTCTTGCAATTTTTGTTTCAGCTCCTGAATCTGT
The DNA here is from genome assembly GCA_032355785.1 of Symmetromphalus regularis. Lineage (NCBI taxonomy): Eukaryota > Metazoa > Mollusca > Gastropoda > Neomphalida > Neomphalidae > Symmetromphalus > Symmetromphalus regularis. The sequence continues at coordinate 8,193 of JAULBS010126971.1, forward strand.
TTGTGACACGTGTGCTTTTCAACATATACTTTCAGACCAGTGACAACAGATTCTTGCGCTGATAGGTCCTTTTCTAATTGTTTAAGTCTCTCATAACGAGCAGAATTTCAAAGTTTTGAAAATCGGCTGATTTCGCACAGAGATCGGTCTCCATAGTTTTTTTTCTTCATCATGAGATTGTTTACTTTCTCCTGCAATTCTCTGATTGAATCAGCCTTGGCACTCAACTCAACTTCCATTTTTGTTCTCGTTCATCGTCTTTCTCACAACACAACTCCTTCAATACTTCAATTTTCATTGTCAATTCCTTCTGATTATCAAGCAACTGACTTACAGAGGCCTCCAGCTTTTTTACTTTACGTGTCAAGTTTAAATTTTCCCCAACAGTAGGCACATTATGATTGATATTGCTGCTAGTGCTAAGTTCACCAGAGGAATCCTCCTCCACCACCACAGAACTGTTTAATACATGTTCACCATCTGTAGAATCACATCCCACTTCTACAACGCCAGCAGAATTACATTCAGCAGTGGGTAATTTGCCACCTAAGTAAGTCTCAATTTCAGACATTTTTTTTAGATCGGCTTTTATTCATAACTTGAAATTCAAGTTTGACATTACAAACTTTCTCCATAACACTTTTTACTTCAAAAAGAATATTCAGATTTCCAATTTTCGACAGCCATTGAACAAAACTATCATTGTCTAATTTCTTTAAACTTTGAAATTTTTCAAGTTCATTCACAACACTTCTGCTCAAAGCACTATTTAGAAATATTTCATTTAGAAGTGTAATGTTCAACAACTTTTCACGATCTATCCCAAGTGCTGCACATCGTGGACCGATATACCTCAAATCAATAGTTGACATGAGTTCTTTCATGTCCTCAAATTCTAATTTTTCAATCTTTGTTACTACACTTTCAATAACAGCTCGGAATCTCCTCTGTGGAAATACAAAAATTTTCTCCACGGCCCTAGAAAGTATACCCTGTAATTTCATTATGTGTTTTTTTCTCTTTTTTTAGCAAAATAATTATTACATCAGAAATACTTGGAACTTTTTGATACCTGAGGTGAAAAAATAAAACCAAGTGACATTTTGTGCGGATCTGAGAGTCTCTAATAAAAACACCCTGTAACTTGTAAGTCGTTAAGATGTTATGGGACAGTATATTTTCGTTGAGTCATATAAATATGAATAAATTTAACGGCAGGCGTCGCACTGAATGATATTTATATGTATACTGGCCCAGTGGTTTGAAACGTTGCTTCTATTACGTTTATTAAGAAATGTTGCTATGGTCGTCAATGGGATTTTATTTAGTCCAGTGATACTGCTGGAAAACTGCTGATTCCACAGTGGCTAAACTGTATTATTATCATTATTATTTAGTAATAAAGTGTTATTTTATATATGCACTTTAAATTCCTACAGACGGACTAATTATCGACTATTGTGAACGTAATTTAAAGGTACCTGTATACTCTATATAGGTTGGATCGTACCAAATCACGTGATTTTGCAGGTCAGAATTGAAGGTGCACCGATCCGAAATGAATGAAACCTCAGCTATGACTGGTAGACATATGAGACAGTGGGTATTTTGTAAATACTATGGCATATACCCAGTAATTTCAGTATCTTTTTTTAGCAAAATCATTATTACACCAGTGACACTTGGTACTTGTTGATACTTGGGGTGGTAAAAACATTGCTAGTGACATTTTGTGCGAACCTGAGTGTGTCTAATGAAAACACCCTGTAAGTCGTTAAAATGCTATGTGACAGTATATTTTCTTTGAGTCGTAGTTAATGGCAGGTGTCATACTGTATGTCTGTACATTGGACCAGTGGTTTGAAACGTTGCTTCTATTACTTTTATTGACAAATGTTACTATGGTGTTCAATGGGCACAGCTTTTCAGGAAATGGGGATGGGTTTAATTGGCAAAATATTTTGGTTACACATTTTTAAGCAATACTATTTAAATCATGTAGGAACCACGTAAAACCTAAATATGTAAGTAGACCTATATAGTAGGCCTAATAAAGACGTGAGTAACATCCATTTCAGATAATTTCCTCTTCGTTTATATATGAAGTGAAAACTCGTTTCTTAGACAAATAAGGGGGGATGGGGGGTAAAGCCCAAAATCCCCAGTGTGTCCGCTACAGCTATATTACAACACAAACCGGTTGTTTTAGCTCTACCGCTGTAATGTAGGTCTGACCATGAGTTTCCCGGGCAGCCGAAACGATTGTGACATCGTGGCGGCGAACTATCGATGATTTGGGTGGGTGGGGGATGGGATCAGGCTAAAACGGCACCGTGCAAAACAGCACCATTTTGCTTGGCCTAAACGGCACCTATTTGGACAAAACGGCACAATGATATTTTTTCCCTCCCCGTGAAAAGTTTGAAATGTAGATACAGTTCCGGTGTGACATGACATATGGCGCGATGGGCCATAAAGCGCGGTGACCAATCAGAGCTCAGTTCTAAATATATTTTAAAAATAATTATTTGGAAAGTGCAGCATTACTTTATGTGTTGAAAATAAGTAGGCTACAGTAACTAAACATATTTTAAAAATAATTATTTGGAAAGTGTAGCATTACTTTATAAATTATATGTTTATGGTCGTATTTCATATAAACTGTTAGTCCGAGTTTCTGACGGTAGACAGCAAACATCAGTAATTAACAGCTGTCTAACGCCAGAAACTCGGACTAATAAACTGTAAAAATCTGACCAAGCAGCATATATAATATGATGTAATAATTTGTGCAGTTTGATAAAATAAAAAAAACGCAGTCCATTTGTCATGGGATGACATATGGCCCGCAAAGCCCACTGCGCCGTATGTCATCCCACAAATAAGGCACCAGGGTCTCCGATATACTATGAGAGCGGTCCCTTTTTGTGAGTACAGTCACACTTGTCCGAACGGAAGCTCAAGAAAAGACCTTGAAAGTTGAATCACGTGGTTCTCCTGCACTCGGCAAGGAATTTGTGTCTTTTGTTCAGTTATCATTAACGGTAAGTTGAAAAAAGCAGTTACGCTATTATCAAAAAATATAAATATTCTCTTTGCATTTTGGTGGTATGTTTCATTTCAGAAGACAGGTGCCATGTTATTGCAATTCTTTTTTTATACTAAGTTATAGTGTCAAAGGTCATATGTTCGATGGTGTTGCAAGTTCGTGATCATTTAACATTTTGTATCACCAAATAGACCCAAACAGATGCTTGATTACATAATGACTAATCGTTAATTTACTAAACAACTAATAAAATGTTTGTTATTTATAAAATAACCCAACCTTTATTACACTAACACATTTTACCACTTGTCTTCCGGTGTTTTTGCTAAATCACGTTTGACAGTTTAGTCTAAGTCTCTCTCTTCGCCATATCTAAAGACTATCTATTTACAGAATAAAAGTTATGAAGCACCATGTAGTGATTGTTGATGTGTCGGATACTATTTATGTAGGTATGATTTAACAAGTACAAACAACCAAGTTTTAAATGTCATGCAACTTTATAAACAAATGAGACACTGTCAAAGTTACACGTCACCTCTTGCCATACAACACCGATCATAACTTGTTAGGGAACTTACAAAGTGTAAAAAATCGTAGTAAATCGACAATGGAATAGCATGAGTGGAAAATAATGAAAAATGGGCATGATTAATTGCCATCAAAAATGTGTTCTTTTTCTTTATTTCTGAAATTGCGATTCGGACAATGCTGCATCCAGAAATGGTGAATGGGTTGGTATTTGTTCTGCTTGTGATCAACAGTAGATGCATTTTAAAAAGAAAAGACTGCTTGAAATCAATAGTTACTGAAATGCTAATTGTTTTGAAGTGGTTACTTTGGCAAATGAATGCTGTAAGAACAATACAGCTCTGACAATTGCGTGACTATTGTGACATTTCTCATCACAAAATCTTGAGTGATAAGCAAAAACTTGTGATCGAACTAAACCTTGACAGAACCGAAACTCGGTTTAAAGATACTTATGGAGATGATACATCAAGCCTGGAAATAAGTGCTCGGCCACGGACATTGTCCGGTACGAAATTGTCATTTGTCAAGCTTTGACAGTCACAAATTTAATATTAGCGGTTGTTTTGTCCCCCACGAAATCAGTTGTTTTTGTGTGTAGTCAGTTCGATGATGTACGTTTAAAATGCACATTTTGAGGATCATAGACATGCTTACATAAATTAAGCCTAGCGGTAACTGAACAGTCGCCACTGCATTTACTATATTTACATAAATCTATTAATAAACCCGATCAAGCCCGATGACTATAAATAATACTTTGAACTCCCCGAATCAAATTGGCTGATGTATTCCAAATGACTTAAATAACCTGTGAATGACCTAAATATCCGGTAACATTAGCTTGAAGTCGCCAAAACATTTGATGATTTTTATTATTTTTTCCCTTCACCTGTCCCTTCCCCCATCAGCGTCATTAAATGATATCGGTTCATAATATAGAATTAGCAGTGTAAATGGGATTTGGATATGCTGCTACAATATGTGATGTCAGGCCTGTGCTTTAACATAGCATGCTTATGTCACATGATTGGTCACGAAGGCAAGACGTTGAACAAAATCGCATCGTTTAAAAAAACAAAAAACAAAAACGTAGCCTCTTAGTACCTGTAGTTATGTTGATACCTCATATTCAAACCCTTCGACTTTTGAGAATAAGCTTGTTAGAATATAACGTTCCAGTACCTTATGATAAAAAAAGTATATGCAATTATTTTAGCGGCTAAAAAAAATGTGATCGAACTTTCATTGTAACTTTTCGTGAGGAATTATTTTCGTGACCACGTCCCCCAATAATAAAAAGAATAAAAAAGGAACATTTAAACTTTTTTCAGTTACAGTTTCATATATACACTTTGACATTATCAGCATACTATCCACATGTTACATATATTTCCAATAAGACATGTTATCGATTGAACACGTGCATGATGCAACTTTTTAGACAAATAGTATTTATTGATTGTACCCTCAAGTTTCTATTCAGATTAACTAAGAATATTCATAATTATTGATGAATAATCACATATAAACTTTGTAAAAACAAAAAAACTGAAATCCACGTTTGTACGAAATGTCAATAACTTGTTGAATGTATTACGAATTTACAGTAAGTAATTTACATAACCAAACCGGAAACAGGGCTCCTAGAATTTTTTTTAATCCCACTAGCCATGGGATCAGTGATTTTCAGAATTCACTAGCCCGACTTAAAAATTCACTAGCCCTACTTCCTAACGCTACAAAGTAAAAATAAAACTCAAACTTGACAATCGGATCGATTCACTAATTTTGCATGATTTTCTAAAAATCAATTACAAAAAATGCTCATGTCTGCACCCTGATTCACAGTATGATTAGTGTCACTGTTTTCAAAAACAAAAGAACACAACAGATCTATCAGGTGGCGACCTACAAGAGTTTATTTACAA
>JAULBS010126982.1:3495-13702 GCA_032355785.1 Symmetromphalus regularis
CATGTCATAAACGTGTTGTTTAACGACCCCCCCCCCCCCCAGTATAAAAAGTAAATATCAGCTATTGGGAGTACATCACATAAAAAACATTCTAAGGAGATACTCATGCATTTTAGAATAATAGTAATGATAATGTGACATTATTAAAAAAAATAAAAATTTAATTAGCAATAATAAAAGCTTGTGAAATGACAGATTTTAGTGAAATCTCAAAAACTGAGATTCCCATAAAATAAATTCCATTTCTGAAACTTACCAACTAAGTCTATGGATGAATATAATTTCAAAACCTACCAGTACTTTAGTCGAGTCGAGCATCCGTACATATTTCCAAGCTACATTGTCTGTAGGTTCGCTGCAGTAAAAAAAATTAACATTAAGTGGGCTCTTATTATTTTAAAAATACAGGTCATTTTGGGAATTACTATAAATGCTGGTTTTACTGTTACAAAATAATTTTACCAGTGACGGAGAAAAAATATCACCTTGTTGCTATTAATTTGGAAAGATGTCTATAGGTTTAATCATGTCACAAGCATCTTTAGAATAGTTACAAATATTGAAATGTATTTTTATGTAGATGGAATTGCAGAGAAGAAATCTATGCACTGCAATATAAAATGAAAACAGGGCCTAACTACATAACTTTAGGACAAATTTAAGTTTGAAATGAAATGTCCAGACACTAACAAAATTATTTTTAAATATTTCTTTTGAAGTTAATATGGTACATTTATATAATAATTAAGATTGGTTGAAAAAAAAAAATAATAATAATAATAATTTGTGTAGCTTACTCCTTGAAAGGCAGCATTCCGATATCTGAAAAAGATGAAGACAAGAAAAGCATGACGTAAGATAGTAATGCCATTACTTTGTTTTTATCTATGACCAAATGATCAGAAAACTTTAGAAGTGTCTATAAAGATCATACACTGTATGACCAGATATGGGAGGAGGTGGTTCAGATATCATGTGCAAAGACATTTAACCAACAGATGTAAACCACACTGATTTCTGGATCCACATTTGGCTTATAACACAAAAAATGAAAGGGACCCATTTGGGCTATTTCTCATTCCAGCCAGAGATCCATAAGTTTGTAACAAAGGCCATGGTATGTACCATCTTATTTAATGACACCCAGCACATTGTTTATTCAGCTGCTATTAGGTATCAGACATAATGTGTTTTACGACTCATGGTCTTTAGAGGAAACCATCTATTGCCACAAAGGCTAATTTTTATAACTAGCAGCAAGTGATTTTTTAAATGTGCTTTCCATCAGACAAAACAGCACATACCATGGTCTTTGATAAACCAGTTGTGGACCACTGGTCGGTGTCAATGGTGTACACCTACCCATTGAGCATTACAGCGCACTCACTCTGGGTTGGAGCCAATATCAAGATTAAAAATCCCATGCCTCGACTGTGATCTGATCCCAGTACCTACCAGTCATAAGTCTGACGTGCCATGAGTTGCAAACTCTAGACATATAACACATAGTAGCCACTGAATAAACAATGTTCTGGGGTGTTGTAAAACAAATAATCTTTTTTAACACTAAAAATAAATCAAAACTTTTCAAAAATTTACATGGATCCAGTTTACTATCCAGTTAGAATCCAGTTTAAGTAGCTTTTCAGAAAAGATGCTTACGTGTGACTTTAAGAATGATCTCCTCTCTTGATTTGATCAGATTGAGAACATCTTCATGGATCGCCTCAGCAATTGTAAAACCATTGACACGAACTATTTCATCACCAGCCTGTTTAAACATTATATAATTATATTAAATATAAATAGAGATTTATTTCATCACCAGTCAGTTTAAACATTATATAATTACATTAAATATAAACAGAGATTTATTTCATCATCAACCTGTTTAAACATTATATAATTACATTAAATATAAACAGAGATTTATTTCATCACCAACCTGTTTAAACATTATATATATTAAATATAAATAGAGATTTATTTCATCACCAGCCAGTTTAAACATTATATAATTACATTAAATATAAACAGAGATTTATTTCATTATCAACCTGTTTAAACATTATATATATATATATATTAAATTCAATAGAGATTGCTGCAGAATTTTTCATTCTCAGCACTTTTTTTGCCACAGACTAATTTTTTTTTCAAGATTTATTTTAAAAAATTATTATTAAAAATAAGTATAAAATTGCCATTTAAAATGCCTTAGGTACTATTTCTCCACAGCATTTAGTTTGCCATTGACATTTTCTTAATTGCAGGTGTTGTGTGAATAAAACAAAACAGCAACACACACTTCCATGTTACTTGCAATTTTGCTAAAAGTTACCTTATTTCATGTTCTCAAAATCATTTTTTTTATCCATACGACAGTCATACAATAAAATAAACATTTTGTTAAAGTGTTATTTATTTTAAGTTTATTATACAAAAAACAGAATAGATAAGACTTTTTTCATAACCCCTTCAAATTTATGATCTGACTTACAAAACTGACACAAGTTTATTATTAGTATCGACCCAGTCAGTGACAATATACTGATATTAAACCTGATCAATCAAAACACCATGATAAGACATATGCAGTTACATTGCTGTGCTGAAATAAAACAGACGACCCTCATGGTTACACGTGTTGTTGTTTCAAGTAATTAATGAGCAGTGATCATAGGTGTCACATTTTTCCAGAATAAACACCTATACATTTACAGGTGGTGCATTCCCATTCACGGCTGACCTGAGCAGATTGTCAAAGAAATAAACAAAACAATTAATTTGGTTTGTGCAAAAAGACACAGTAGTTTTTCTCGTTTTGTTGTATCTTACACAGAACAGCTGTGATATTATCATTCTTTGTTTGCGGATTTCAGACAGTTTTCTTTTACATCGTAACAAAAAAGAAATGTTTGTTATATTTAAGTTTTAACATTGATTTTTATCTTATCATTGGCAATCGGTTGTCAAACATATGGTCATTCTGACATATTTCTTTAGAGGAAACCTCCAGCTGCCACATAGGCTACTCTTTCTGATAAGCAGCATGAAGTCTTTTATATGCATTTTCCCACAGACAGGACCGCACATACCATCACCTTTGACAAACCAGTTGTGGACCACAGATTGGAATAGAAAACAGCCCAAACTGCAAATGGGTCAACTGAGAAGGATCGATCCAATGACCGACTGCCTCACACGTGGACACACTACCACTTAAGCTACATCCCGCTCTCACAACATCGTAACAAGACACAACATTAATAAATTCAGGTAAATACATATTATATTAATTTATCAAATTGCATATTCATCTTATTAATCTTAAAATTTCAAACCAGCCCTGGGGGAGCAGTGGTTAAGATGTAGCACTCATGGCTGGTAGGTACTGGGATCAAATCTCAGTTGAGGTATGACATTTTTAATCATATTAGCTCCAACCTTGAGGCGTAATGGGTGCTTGTATGCTACTTGCACCAAACAGTGGTCCACAACTGGTTTATCAAAGGCTGTGGTATGTGCTGTCTTGTCTGTGAGAAAGTGATTATAAAAGGAAAGAGTAGTCTATGTTGTAGCAACAGGTTTCTCTTAAGACCACGAGTAACCCCCCAAAAAATGTTTTGACGCCTAATAGCCACTAGATAAAAAACACTATCGTTAAACAATCCATTTGTATCTGATATTCAGTGGGTCGAGTATTTTAATGGGCACCAAGGGAGTTTGAACCAACAGTATTTAACTGCGTATTAAATATAAATCACTTGTCCCAAATTAGCTTATACTAATAATAGACAATAACGAGAAAAAAAATAAACCTTGTGTATTTGAACTTAGTATTAAGTTTATTTAGTAAAATATAAATAAGTCAATGATGTTAAGAACATCAAAATAAAATCCACTATTATTTTGCTACATGTATATTAGGTTGGGAGTGGGATCTAGCCCAAACGGAGGCGTGTCTGCCTGTGAACCGATCGGTCGTAGAATCGATCCTTCTCAGTGGACCCATTTCCGTTCCAACCAGTGGTCCACAACTGGTTTATCAAAGGTCATGGTATGTGCTGTCATGTCTGTGGGACGGTGCATATAAAAGATACCTTGCTACTTATCAGAAGGAGTAGCCTATGTGGCAGCAGCAGGTTTCCTCTAAAGACATATGTCAGAATGACCATATGTATGTCGTCCAATAGCTGATGATCAGATAAAAATCAATGTGCTCTAGAGGCATTGTTAAATAAAACAAACTTAACTTTAGTATATTAGGTTACTGATTGCACAGAAAGCTGTGTGGTTTCTCTCAAGATTGCTCAATTGTCACTTCAATAATTGAAGTAATTAAATAAAAAACTTACCTTCAGTCCATGTTTCTCAGCTTGCGATCCAGGTTGGACTTGAGACACAAACACTCCGACACCATGTTCAAAACCTGAAAGTACATGTAGAATATTTGACTGCACTGCACAGTAATAGATTTTGTTATCATTTTACATTGTTACCATATGAGGGAGTGGGATGTTGCTCAAGCAGTAGTGTGTCCGCCTGTGAAGCGGTCAGTCTTTGGATCAATCCTTCTCAGTAGACCCATTTGCAGTTTGGGCCATTTTTTGTTCTAACCAGTGGTTCACAACTGGTTCATCAACGGTCGTGATACATGTATGTACTGTCCTCTCTGTGGGAAAGTGCATATATTAGACCCCGTTCTGCTTATCAGAAAGAATAGCCAACATGGCAGAAGTGGGTTTCCTCTGAAGAAATATGTCAGAATAACCATAATTTATGTTTCACCTCAATTAGCCGATGATAAGATAAAAATCAATGTGTTCAAGAGGTGTTGTTAAATAAAACAAACTTTACTTTTTTAATATTGTACATTGTTACCATATGATTGTAAAATAAGCAGGAAAGATATACTGAATATACAGTATTATTTTATTTTGTAGTTAATATTAATTTGTCTTATCATAGAGGAAAATAGGATATGTTTTGGAAATATACACGAAAATAAAAAATAAAATGCTTTAGGAAATTAAAAAAAAACCCAGCCTTTTATGAATTTTAATAAAATTACTTGATTATGGATTATTTGATCTGCAATTAATTAATACTTTTGACAACATACCTCCACGGACAGCAAATCCGATGCTTTCGCCTGGATGTCGCTTGAGACGAATCACTCTAAGTTTCACTCCTGGTGTCTGGGGTGATTTGCGACTGTACTCAATCTGATGTTTCAGCAAAATCAGAGGCCTGAAAAGATCAGATTTAAATCTATGTCAATTAATCAAAAAATAAATGGAGATTTTTTGGAGAACATACAGAAGAAAAATTAGGCCATTTTACCACTTTTAGATACAATTTTAAAATAAATTCACCAGTTGTAAATTAAAAACAAAAGGAAACATGCAATTTAATACCGTATTTCATGCAATATAGGTTAAAAGAAAACACACTTGGTTTTTATTTTCTTAACGTTTGACAGACCTGAGTCTTTCTACTGTATTTTATTACCTCATTGGGTACTCATAACTGGGAAATATTTTTTATATTTTCTCGGTAAGAAATATTATACATTGGTTTAACAAGGCATTTCATCGCTGTGGCCGTTATGATCAATAAGCTTGCCAGTACTAAATATGACATCGTTATAATTTTGAAAGTGCAAATGATATCACTAAAACCAGAAAAAGGACAACGTAACCTGAACATTAAAGGATAGTATTTCTCTAAACTGTTGCACCATTATAAAGTTATAAGAATAGAATGATTAAAAATGTGCGGAATAATAAATAGAATATCAAACTTGTTACCATTTATTATCAAATTTATGTATATCGTGAATTAATTTTAAATGACTAATTAATGGTATCTCATTTAATATCCTCTATTCATGATTCCTGTTGTGAACTGCCAAAGAAGTGTCTGTAGGCACTAATTGCATCTTTAAAAGGCTGGTTAGTTGGTTGGTTGGTTGTTCTTATTTTCATGCTTATATCTAACTAAGATTCAAGTATGCTATTCTTTTTTATTACACAACTGAGCTTCCTGTGCTGTCTGTCCACGACAGAGGTTAGTGTTATTAGAAGAGAGGGAAACAACTGCTGGCCTACTAATGTGGCTACTCTTACCAATAAGCAGAAAAGAATCTTTTATACCATATGCACCATCCCAGTCAGGATATCACATACCACAGATTTTGATATACCAGTTGTGGACCACTGGTACACACCTACCCACTGAGCCTCGTGGAGCACTCACTCTGGGTTGGAGCTGATACTGAGATTAAAAATCCCACACCTCGACTGAGATTTGACCCCAGTACCTACCAGCTACGAGTCAGATAGCTTAACAACTGCACTGGGGCCAGTTTGCATCATTAAAGTACTTGACAATTTTACCTGATGTGTTCATACAACTCAAGTTTCTGTGGCTCATTCAGCAGCTGATGAAGATCAGTTATCAGTTGTGTTAGGTCATGGGTGCTGTAACAAAAATATATATTCAAGGCACAAAATAAAAAAATTCACTTAACTAACAAATTGCTAACCAATGTTAAAAAATGATTAGCGATTTTGGTAAAATGTGTACCACTAATTTCCAACAATTAGCGGACTACTTCTAGCAAGCTTTGTGAGAGTACATTACTGAACTCTTAACTGTGCAGTATCATCAATTCATTTGCATTATGTGTGTGAGATGCTTTGACATTGACAGATGTGTATCAGGTAGCATTGGTTCTGAGAAAAAGTGGTGTTTCGCATTTTGCTTTGAGCAAATAATTTTGACTCGCAGTTTGGGGTTTTTCCATCGCAATTTGCGATGTGACATGGGTTATTTTGTGCCTTGATATTCTTAAATTACACTGCCAAAATAATATTTTCTCTATATTAATACATTTTAGGATGTGCTAAATAAAGACCACCACATGTATGAATGAATGGTGGTTTAACAACACCCCAGCACAAAAATAGATATCGGCTATTGGGGGACAAACTATGAATGAAAGTAAAAAGATGGTACAGTAAATCACTACATCAAGGTATGATATAATAAAAATATACTAAATACTAAATGACCCAAGATTAAAATGAGAAATATAAAATTTCATTTTTATTTTTATTTTTTAAATACATGTATGTAATAAAACAATTGTTACTGGAATGAGATTCATATAATATGGTTTCTGGGTAAGGAAAACATTACCCAGTCTGATATTTTTTTTAATTCATGTTTTATTGGTTTTACCTACATAGCTTTCAAAGGGGTCATACATATTTTTCTACAGTTTTTACTTCAGACATTCCCCCGATATATGATTACCATGACTTTTGTCATTAGTTTTGACAAAGGTTGATTCCAGCATTGCAGTTAGCCTAAAATATAACATTACCATTAATTTATTTCCTTCCCCACTTCCTCCCAAAAATCAGTATATTTAAATGGGTTATTTAAAAAAAAAATTCAAGTGAGTTTTTAATAAATTTATATGCTGATATTAAAGCCCCATTCCTCCCAGAATACATTCTGTACAAATAAAAAATCTGATAACTGACTAATAACAAGATATTTGCTGAAACTTACGACTGATAAACTCGTAATGATTCAAAAAGCTTCTCCCGGTCAGCTTCATTCCCTATTATCTCTTTCACCTGAAATCACATAAATTAATAAACATCTTCAAAAGATCAACATTGTAAAATACATTATAAATCAGTTGCCAGTAATATGTAACAAACTGCCCTCGTCATATGCATCCTTAGTGGGCCTATACGACCGGAAGAGGGCCGAAAATACAGAATTCCGTATAAGGCCATGGTCTATACAAGGCTTTTACTTCCAGTATAATTTTTCTAGCATGTTATCTGAGAGAGATTTACACCGCTTCGTTGTTAGTTTTTCGAATAAACTATTAAAGGTAAGTTTACTTTCTATAATATAAACTGTTTTAGGAAAGAATATATTTTCATTTATTTCCGAAGCAAATGCACTGTAAATTATGAATTTCGATGAAGTACGTTTAACAATTTCCGACCTAAAAGCAAATAATGAAATATATCCAAATTGGACGTATTATTGTTTACGCCTGTTGTCATATAATGAGAGTTGCCTCCCTTACCTAAATAAAAAGCAGACAACATAAAATAAATAGCATAAAATAAAATTAAAAAATAAATGGGGTAAAATAAAATTAAAATTAAAAAATTAAATCATAATAAAATAAAAAGAATTAAAAAAATAAGACATAAAAGGTGATTAATAAATATGTCATTAAATGGGTGTTTTCACATTGGCCTTGTTATAGATCCACGGACAGTTGTATTGGCCCTCAACCGGCTGTATTGGCCCTCAGTGTTGCCTCGGGCCAATACAGCCTGCCTTGGGCCAATACAACTGTCCTTGGACCTATAACTAGGCCAATATGAAAACTCCCATCGGATACTGATATCAGAGTTGAGACAAGTTAGCTTAGTACATGTACTACCGGATACTGATATCCGGGTTCAAAGCTATTGATCTTAGGCCCTTGATCCTGTAACTACTCCCAGGAACAAATTGTAAGCAAAAGGTCTATTAATCATATTCATGGAAGTAAATCAGTTTAATTGTGTTATAGTCCTTGTATAGGCCCACATATTAACCAGATATTTGTGGTAAACAATATCAATACATTTCACAAACAGTAAATCACAATGCAAATTATTTATAAATGTATTAACAAATATTATAAAAGAAAAAAAGTTTAATATTAAAATAAATCATTCAAATGATAGAAAATTGTATTAAGAAATAAATGTTTATAAAATTTGGAAAAATAGACCTATAAGTGTTGACATTGGCAACATGAAGAGATGGACATCTACAATCAGTGAATTCAGAGGCAAAATATAAAAACAAGATAAAATACAGTTTAATCACAAATGGTATAAAACTGTAAAGATAAAAAACTAAATTATAAACTCTGTAAAGAGGTTATCTCAGCAATATGAAAAGACAGAAAATAACAACCAGGGCCAGATTAAGGCCTTTAGAGGCCCTAAGTACTGAAAAGATTATTGTACCCCCATATATATATAATTCAAAATAAAAAAGTAATATTTTATTATTATTTAATATTAATATTCTTGTATATCTAAATGGGTTTGGGTTTTTTTTTTCATTTATTATGTAGCCCATTTTTGTGGGCCCTGTTTCTGCTGCAATATTTGCACCATGATCTTTGTAAATTCTGCACTGGAAAAAAAACTGTGGGGCCCCTCTTCCCTTGAGGCCTTAAGTACATGTATGTGCTTATTTTGCTTAATGGTTAACCCGTGCTGTGAATGTCAATGTAAGCTATAAATGTGTAAATGTGATAAAATGCAATATATTATTTTAAAAAGAAAACAATACCTGGGTGAAATAAAATTGTGTAAATCTAAGAAACAATAAAGTTTATTGTGTATAAAATAATTGTTAGTACTGACCAAAACAATGCATATAAAGTTTTATGTGCATATAAAAAAGAGCTGAGATTGACCATGCTTCATGAGGTGAACAACAAGAATGTAAAAATGTGACAAGTTGAAGGGTTAAGTACTGTCTGCCAACTGCTGACTGATCACCTTAGTCTCATACAATAAAATTAATGTTTTTAACCAAAACACCATTTTAATACACTTGATTATTTCTTATAATATGCAGGTGCTTGTGTAAGGGGGTGTTTCAGGTGGGAGGCAAAAGTCTGCCCTGCTTAAATTTTTTTAATGCATTTTATCAATTTCTTTTACAACAGATGTTATGTAATCCATTATGGGACCTCTCCTGGAAACATTTCTGCACACATGACTGATGTTATAGGGAAAGGAAAGAATGTTTGTTTAACGACAAACCATTACATTGTTTATCAGACTGAAATAAAAACTGTCGGACGCTCAAGCTGATGACAGTGATTTAAAACCTGTTGGAGGCTGGTTCACACTTGACTACATGTCAAAATAACCAAATGTTTGGTATCCAATACCCGATGATTAATAATTCAATGTGCTCTAGTGGTGTCATTAAACAAAATAAACTAACAACAACCAACAAAGCACATAACAAGGCCTTTGTTAAATTATGTGTCCACCTGTGAAATGGTCAGTCGCTGTATCGATCCTTCTCAGTGGATCCATTTGCAGTTTGGGCTATTTTCCATTCCAGCCAGTGGTCCACAACTGGTTCATCA
>JAULBS010127004.1:8618-11118 GCA_032355785.1 Symmetromphalus regularis
TCTTTGGATGTTAGGGTCACCAGTTTATTTTTAACACGGACAGCAACTCTCCGCCCCAGAAGAATGGATCTTCGAATCCTGCGCAAACCAGTGACATCAGGCTCTAGCTGACATTCATTCAGATCCTATAAATGAAGTCAAACATATTCCAAAAATAAACATATTACCGTATTTGACTGGGTATAAGCATATTCCAAAATAGTGACTAAAACAACACATTATCAGCTTACAAGGGGACGGGCTCATTCACAAGCAGGGAGTTCAGTTCAGCATTGAATGAAGGTCAGTAACCCTGGAGGTAAATCACAAAAAATGCAATTATGTCCAAAGATATTAATACTTTCATATGTTGTATTTCTGTTATGAATTCATACATATTACAATTATCCAAGCAACACAAATGAAGAATTTCAATGGAGGATATTCATATATTATGCATTTAATAAACATTACTGAACATCTATTAAGTTCTATAGATGAAGAGGAAATTTTGAAGAAGAGGACATTTTAAAAATTATAAATAAATCCTACTTTTGTTTCATGTGTGTTATTTCATTTCATGGGGTCCATATTATATTTACAAGAGTCAACCTTATACTGACCTACATGTACCTAATGGATAAATTTAAAAAGACTTGTTTGACATTATTTAAAAAAGATACATCCCAGATAGCAAGCTCTGTTGGATCTATATTAATGAATCCAATGATCCATCATTGGCCCAATGTTCTCAAGCAAGGGCGTAAATCCGTTCCAAAGTGGGTGGGATAATTATATAGGCGTCACCCCCAGTTCCAAAAGTGGGGGACGTGTCCCCATCCAGATTTACGCCCATGTTCTCAAGTCTAAGACCCAACTTCACAATGATTCATTGTTCAAATTGTGTTTAAATGTGTTAAACTGTGAAACAAAGTTGAACTATCAAGGTAAAACTGGGCCTAGGTGCTTCATCATTATTCATTATGACTATTTTTCCAGTGTGTTATTCATGTGTTTCCAACAAAGGACCAATGTTGAAAAATAACTGAAATGTGACCCAACATTTGTCTGCTATCTAGGATAACGTGACTTCATCTGTTAGTGCAACCTTTCAGAATGTCTTATCTTAATGTTTTGCCTTCTATATAGTGTAGATAAATAATTCAAAGTATATTCATTATACCTAGCAATGCACACAGAAACCCTCTTAGCTACATGTTTATTAACTTAAAAAGTATTAAATATTAGCATATTGTTATTTTGAGTGTGACGGCAAAATTATTGGTTGTCATTACTTCAAGTTTAAATTGTAATTTTGATTCAAGCTCAGTAAGTATATAAAGATATGCACTTCAAAAAACAAACAAACATTCAAACATAAAAACAACAAAAGCAACTGTTATTAATAATGATTAAACGTTTTTAACTTGTGCCATGTTAATAATATTGTACAGTGTCCCATCAAGGTGGTTTTTTTATGTGGTTTTGTGGATTTTGTTAAGGGTTGTTTGGGAGCGGGGTTTATAAAAAAATGTTTAAACAATATAATAAATTACAAAAACAGTGTAAAATTATGCTATTATAATTAAATTTAATATTATTTTTTGGTCATTTTTCTTTTGATATTTTCTTGTATTCAATGTATTTTCTTTTTAATGAAAATTAAAAAAAAAAATTCTCTTTTAAAATGACGAACATTAGATGTCTTTAATTTTAATCAGTTCATGACCATAATAACCAAATTACAACAAATTAATTTCTTATTTTATTAAAAATATGTTACATAATTTATCTCAAATACAAGGAGTATGCTCATCTTGCAACAGATATCAGTGGCAGATCCAGAAAATCCATTATGGGGAACTCCCAATACAAAATGATGCTGATTCCTTAGATTCTTTAACGTCAAAAAATAAATTAAATTAAATAAATAAAAAAATTTTTTTTTTTTTTTAATGTTATTGAAATTGGAAAATTGGGGGACTCCTGGCCCCCCCCACATATCTGCCACTGGATATTCACCAAATATATTTAATGTTGTGCGTTGCCAAAACTCTTAGTCAATTTGATAGTGTTGGTGCATTTGATGGGATGTTAAATATTTTAAGTTAGAAATATTACTCTCCACAAGTTTTAATTACCCCTACAAATACTGGTACTGCTCTCCGTACCTAGAAAAAACATCCATGCATGATATAAATATCAACAAAAAACCAGAAAGAAAAGATTGCCTGTTTAATAACATTACAAAACATTTTCAATTATTGGCTATTGTGTCAAAAAACATGGGTTAATTGCTACGTACATGTATGAGCTAGAGAAGAAACAAGCTGCTGTTATAAAGAATACCTTTTTAAATTAGCAGCAATGTATAATTTTCATATTTTCTCACAGAGATGCCTTCAATTTTTATATTTGGTTTGTTTTGTTTAAAGACACCACTAGAGCACATTGTTTTATTAATTATCAGCTACAAGATGTCAAAAATTTGGCACATTGTCAATTGTGAGCCAGCCTCCAA
>JAULBS010127004.1:13618-28594 GCA_032355785.1 Symmetromphalus regularis
ACCTCAAGGTTCACATCTTTTGGCTGAAGCTCACTTTCTACTCTCAAAGTTCCAAAATCTGCAACTAAGACATTACCTCCCCTGAAAGAGTAAAATAGAAATATTTATTAACATAACAGATTGTTTAAATGAACATATTATTATTAACACAAAACGTTCAAAAATTTTAACTATGTTATTTATAAAGTTTAGTACATATTTTGTAAGGGTGTAAGTCTGGGTTTGGCACTTACTGGTATCACTAAATGCCCCTAAATGATCTGTATATGATGCACAAAGGGTGTATGTAGGTTTCTGAAACTATCCCACATTTATCTTGAAATCAAAAGATATTCCACATAAAACTTATGTTTAGGTGAGAAACAGTTTTTGGCCCTTTTCTCCACTAACTGCTATCCCAACTTACACCTTTTTGGTTCTGAAGCAGAGGAATGTGAATGTTGTAAGAAAAAATATTTTAACTGTAGTTAACTAACGGAATTTAAGTAATTCATCATAATATTAAATAAAATAAACATTAATTAACAGATAGATTATTTTAAAAAACTTGATGAAAAAAGTCACCTGTGAAGTGTTCCAAATTCTGGAATGACAATGTATGGAGATCGCATGTTAATAGCAACATGAATAGTCTGAAAGAAAGAAGACAACACAAAGGTAAGAATGATAACAATTGTAGATGAATTACTCACCTTTTCCATTAGGACAGATGTTCACAAAACTGAAGTCTAACACAGACTTGTTAGGGAGTTTTCAGGAATATCATTCCCAATATAAACTTTTTTCAGGGCCTGCAGATTGCATTTGAAAGTGGTGGGAGTGGGGGTCAATATTGGACTCGAGACCCCCTCATATTCCAAAAGCTCTGCAGGTTTTGGCTACTTTATTTTGTCAATGAATTTGAAAATAGTTTTATTCAGCCAAAAAAAAAAAGACTAGATATTTTTATATTGTTCCTTAAAACATGAGGATGGGGGTGGGTCATGGCCCCCTGGCCACCCCTGTTCCATGGCCCATGTTTTAGGTTATACATGAATGTTTTGTATCTTATAAATAAAATGTACATGTCGCCATTAGGTTGTTTAGTTGCTGTAGTTTTTAATTATTTTTTATGGATGTTATTGAGGAGTAATTAGCTTTGTTTTAATTAATATTTGTATTCTTCTATGAGTAATTAAATGTGTAATAAATTGAATAAACCACTGTAAATGTAGATTTAACTTTGAATGATAAATAATTATACACAATTATAATTTTTTTAAATTATGAAATTAAAATTAATGTATGACACACAAAGGCTGTGGTATGTGCTGTCCTGTCTGTGGGAGAGTGCATACAAAAGACCCATTTTGCTGCTTATCAGAAAGAGTAGCATATGTGGTGGCAGCGGGTTTCCTCTAAAGAAATATGTCAGAATGACAATATGTTTGACATCCAGCAGTCGATGATAAGATAAAAATCAATGTGCTTTAGAAGCATCAATAAATAAAACAAACTTCACTTTGTATTATATCTGTACTACTTAGTTTATTATGTATTTTTACTTTTTTCCTCCTGTTAACCATGTCCTATTGTACACGTCCTCATATGCCTTAGAATATGACCTGAACGTAATAAACGTTTTGTCTTTTGTCTTTGAATGCAGTGAATACCTTGTGTTTGTCAATAGCATACTGCAGTCCTGCTCTGCTGTAGTTGGCCATCCCTTGCAATGTTTCCATGGCAGCAGACTTCATATCAATACCACCATGTGGTACTTGGAAGAAAGCAGACACTTCAGAAAGGGAATGCTGTAAAAAAAACAATATATATGACAATGACACACTTAAACGGTAGTAAAAATATACTACAGTCAGTCAAATAACTAGTGGTTCAATGGTGTGTTGTGAGCCTTGGTTGTAACCTATGTGGCATTAACGGGTTTCCTCTAAAGACCATGAGTCACAGAATACTATATGTCAGACACCTAATAGCCACTGAATAAACAATGTGTAGGGGTATTGTTAAACAAACAATCCTTTCCTTAGGGCTGTTCCAGTTAAATTTATACAGGGATGGGTGCAGAATGCCTTTAATTTTTTAGGGTACCACCTATATAAAATTAAAAAATTCCCCACCCCACCCTCCTACTTTTATAAAATATGCTCATATCCCCTTACCAAGGTTAATATACACATGGATTTGATACCAAAATACACACACACCCCAACTGCATAATTTATTTATTGCCAGTGGACACAGACCCAGTACCAAGGTAATTATAATATTATTTATAATTTCTTTTACAAATCCACCACCTACATAAACTGACCGTGTTTTTACCAAGGACCAACGTAAAACAATACATGTGCATTCAACTGGAAACACCCTTATAAAATTATCTTTATTATTAAAATAAGATTAATAAGTAGTTGGGGGCAGAGCATCATGTTTCTAAATAATATGGATTAACATAGGAAGATTAACTTCCTGTCAATGTAACACACAGCACAATGTCAGTATAAGTATTCTGTAATCTTTTAAATATGTGATAATTTCCTGGTAAATTTTTTAAATCCATTTCAATTGTTGTTATCATATTAAAAAAAAATGATAATCAGTTAACAATCTGATGGTTGTAGCTAGGAATGTTTGTTTGGGGTTGGAGGGGTGCCACAGATAAATTCTTGGAATGGACATGTGCTGAAGGAGTGAGGCACTAGAGGGGTTGGAGGTTTGCCCCCCAGAACATTTTGAAATGCCATTTGTAGCCATTTCATTGAGGTTACATACTTAGAACATCAATATCAATTAACAGTAAATTGTCTTTTAAAGTTTGTTTTTATTGTTCTTTAATGTTGTTGGTTTTGGATTTTTTTTGGGGGGGTTGTGGGGGAGGCCAAATGCAGCACTGATAAATAGGTATGTAGTAATAAATGTTTTAAGTGATTAATCCCACCTCATCATAGACTATTTCCACTGGCTGCAGACTGAGGCTGAGAGAGTAGTCTGCATCCACATACAGTGGCTTCACCTCAAAGTCCAGTGTAAACACTTGGTTCACTGACGGAGCTGAAAATAAATAAATTATTATCAGTATGATTCTAAATAAAAACAAGATTTATTTCTCCCCTATCATTATTTTTATGTTCATACAGATTACATAACAAGACCCCATAGAATATTGATTATATTACAACAAGTGTGTTTTCAATCATACATCACAATATTGAAGGTGTTTTATTATGTTAGTATGAACTGGTAGGTATGTGTACTATAAATACTGTTGCTTATCCTGTTCATTGTTTACCATGATAGACCTGGTGGACAATACAGATTTTAAAATTATTATTTAAATTTTTTTTTAATATATTTCTTTAATGATATTTACTGGTATCAATTAAGATTTGTGTGTATGGTATAATGTTGTACATTTATTTTTTTATTTTTTTTGAAGGAAAAAATCTATTTGCTTGCAGGCCCTACTTGATGGAGTTGTTATTATTATTATTTTTTTACAAACCAGTTTTAATTATTTATTTATTTATTTATTTTTGGTTTTGCTTTTTTTGTGTTTTTTTACAGTAGAGACCAACCTTTAAATTATAAAAATTAATTCATTGGTTGTAATTTTTTTTTTTTTTACAAAATTGTTTGAATATTTTTTTATTTTATTTTTTGGATTTTGCTTTTTGTGTGCTTTACTTTTACAGTAGAGATCAGTTTTTAAATTTTAAAAATTAATTCATTGGTGTATGCAATAACATAGGTAAAAAAAATCTCACAAATTTAATTTTTATTTAATTTTAATAATTTTTAGTACTGGCAAATCTGTAAACCAAGTATTAAACAAAGTTTAATAATTAATTTTAAACTGATGTGAAGGGTTGTGCATATACTGAAAATCTATCACCCCATGTCCTAAATACAAATGGCAGACCAGGACAGAAGGTGGGCCAGCTGGGCCAGTTGGCATGGGCCTACAATTTTGAGGGGGCCAACTCCCCATGTATTTAGCACTGAAAACAAAAATACTGAATGGACTGTTTGAAATGGGGGCCTACATTTCATATCTTGTCTGTTCCTATTATCAGCTTTGCATGGGACTGCAAATGACTACAATATTATAGTAAAAGATAATGGATGCTGCAAGCTAATTAGTTTATTATCTTCACACTGTGAAGACCAACATAGGTAATGTGAAAAGCATTAACCAGCCACACAAAATCAATAATAAGTAATCAGTTGTGCCTGGTCTAATCACCACTAAACACAATATATTAACAGTTAGTACTATGCTGTTAGTTCTAAAGTATGTCTTTTCTAATTATTTCTACACATAAAAAAAAAAAATTCAGTGTGACATTTGGGATGTCAGAACTTTGCAAATAAATTATGGGTTTGTTGGGAAGTTTTCAATTAATATTTTTTTTTATATATATCTCAGGTATTATAACTGAAAATTAGAAGAATTAATCAACCTTGTGAGGTATAAATAAGGCAATTATAACCCAAAATGCATTTTTAAGGCCTTTTGGTTCTAAGGATTCAATATAAAACTATAAAAAAATTATATTTTTTTGTACTGCGGGAGCGGGTATTAAACAAACATATAACAATAAAAAGTTAATATTAATATAAAAATTAATATAAATTGGAAACTGATGAGGTATTTTATTAAGTACCGGTACACACTTTACCCCTTTCTCATTTACCTACAATAACTGAATGTGTTCATTAATGTAAACATGCATTAAAAAAAAATAATGACGGCTGCAAGCAAGAAATTGAAAAAAAAACTAATGTATTATACAATGTATGTCCAAAATATTTTACAAAGACTTGATAAATCAATACAGGATCATAAATTAAAAATAAATTATCTCAAAAATTGTAATAGGCAGACACCAACTGCTGGAGCAGAAGAAATATTACAAGCCTAAGATAAAAAAGAATATAATATTAAATTTAAAAAAGGTAAATAATCACCAAAGGCCAAATTATTATTAAATATTCTAAGAAACCGATGCTTAAATAAGGTTAAAATAATATTAAATTTATAAAAGGTAAATAATCACCAAAAGCCAAATTATTATAAAATATTCTAAGAAACCGATGCTTAAAAAAGGTTAAAATAATATTAAATTTATAAAAGGTAAATAATCACCAAAAGCCAAATTATTATCAAATATCCTAAGAAACCGATGCTTAAAAAAAAAGTGAAAATAATGTTAAATTTATAAAAGGTAAATAATCACCAAAGGCCAAATTATCATTAAACATTCTAAGAAACAGATGGTGAAATAAAAATTAATTTCCACACCTGAATGACAAATGAATACAACCCCTGAAATTGTCTGTTGCAATCGGCAATGCCGTGGAGATTGTCTGTGGCAATCGGCAATGCCGTGGAGATTGTCTGTTGCAATCGGCAATGCCATGGAGATTGTCTGTTCCAAACGACAATGCCGTTGAGATTGTCAGAGAGTTTTTTATTCTCCACAGCGGTTTTTTTGCTGCAGACTAATTTGTTTTCTTATTATTAAAAGTAAAGTATACTTTATGCCAAAATTACCATGGAAAATGCTGTGGACACTATTTCTCCACAGCATTTATTTTCCGTGGACATTTTCTTAATTACAGGGGTTGTGAATATATAGAATAAAACCTGTGAACCAAAACGACCAACAAACAATAATACAAATTACTATATCATGAGTGTTAACTTATATCTGTATACAATATTATTCTGAAACTTTATTGCATAATATGTGATAATGTCTGATGTCAGTATATCTACATACAAAAAGATCTAAATGAATACACAGTCAAGTCCACTTAATTGTATTCCTGATAACAGCATATTCTTCTTATCTGCATAATATTCTGCTGCACAGAACCATTTGTATGCAAATGCATACAAAGAATTTCTTTTAATTGCAAATGCTTTGTTTATAATGTCTGGTTAACTGCATAAGAAAATGTAGAAAACTTTTTTTTTTCTTCCAAAGTATCGAAAACCATGACAGATCTTAACATTTTTAATCAAATAATCACAAAATGACCACAAAATAAGTGTAACCGTATACGATTTTTGCATCTGTTATAGCATTCAGGTTACATGGTCATAAAATTCCTTACTATATTGAATATTTTTGTGATCATTGATAAATGAACTTTTATTTTATAATAGATAGTACAAGAATAGTAACATGATTTTAAATGGGCATTTCTAATAAAGGAATAATCCTGTTAATTGCATTAAAAAAAATTGGGCAAAATGCCTATGCAATTAAGAGGATTCTACTGTACTTTGATGAGTTTCAGGAGGGCAGGTGTTTTCCCACAAGTACTAACATGTGATGGTAAGTTCTTGCTAATGTACCAGTAGTCACTAATGGAAAAATGTTAGCTAGTAACAGTTCAGATCATAAACCTATCAGTGTTTGGTTAAAATCATTACTATTGCTTTTTTGAAAAGGAAAAATGCAAATTTATTACATGTTGTTACAGTCAACTGTCAATTTTTTTTTTTTAATAACAATAATAGCATTTGTTATAAGAAAGTATTCAGGTACCATACCAGCATTGTGTTCTTCACATCAGAAAACTAGCAGTTTAATGTATATACACTCAAGAAGGATTTTTTTGTGTGTTTTGTTTAACAACACAACAAGAGCACATTGATTTATTAATTATCGGCTATTGGATTTCAAACATTGGTAATTTTGACACGTAGTAAAGTGTGAGCCAGCCTCCAACAGGTTTTGAACCACTGTCTTCAGCTTGACCATCCTATGTTCTACCACTTGACTACAGAACAGAACAGAAGATAACTATTACACTCATGGGCATAAGAGGAAAACATTCAAACATATACAGAGACTCACAACACTCAGAAAGGAGATGCAATCAATTCTTATTAATTGTGCAGGCATGGTATATAAATATTTTATGCAGTTAACAGGTTTATTCCTTTATCAAAAATGCTAATTTAAGGTCAGGTCACTATTTTCGCAGTATCTGGTATAAAAGAACATTAAATTTTATCAAACAGTGTTAACAAAATACACTAATGACACCAAACTGATTTATTAATCATCAGTTACTGGATGTCAAACATTTGTTAATTTTGACATGTAGTCACCATAGAAAACATACAGCAACATTTTTCCATTAGAATCTTTCATTTGCGCTTTCCTGAAGACAGTACAGCACATATCCTGCCTTTTGATATACCTAACAAAAAAATGCAATTAAAAAAGAAATGTTTTGCATGTAATTGTTAATTATCAAGAAAGGAATTACATGGAGTTGACCTAAACGGTCTGAAAATATATATCGGATGAGAATTACAATAATATCAGGCATGGATGCAGGATTTTTACAAAAGGGGGGGTCCAAATGTGATGGGTAACAGTTAGTATTCACTTCCTTCCATTCGTAAAATGTAAAAACAAAACTAAAAAACCCCACCCAGAAAAGGTGGAGATCTGGACCTCTGGATCTCCCCTGGATAATTGTACTGCATTTTAGAGTAAACTTGGAATTTGATTATGGTGAAAAGTGACTATAACTATTGAGAAGAATGCTGATTTTTGATAACTTCCATGTGGTATGGGTAAATATAAATACCATTCCATTAATGTCAAGGGACAGATATGCTGTTTACCAGTTATTTTTTCAGAAACCACAAAACAAATAAAATTAGCTTCACAATGAGAAATATAACTTACTTAATCATCCCCTGATGATTTTCTTCTATTTATACCAAATTACAGTCCATTAACTGTAATTCCATTTGTGACATAACCAAAGTGGCTGAACATGGTCTCACAGCAGACTTTATTTAATTGTTAATATCAATATCACCATAATACATTTTATATTAAATTGCTTATTTAGCATTGTGAAAATCCATTATTCAAAATAACTTTTTTAACCCACTACATCCAGTTGCCATTAATTAAGTTTTATATACTCAACCAAAAAAGAAAGTATGCATGTAATCGATAGTCATTTATTTCATAAACAAGCTCACATTCATGGCAGAAATTTTGGAATAAGATAACCACACTATTTAGGAGGATGTGTATGTGCAGTAACATCACAAGTTGCATAGTGTCTGCTGTCAATGAACCATTACTGTGACCCACCCCATGAAACAAAAATATTTCAACATGCATATTTTCTTTTTTGGTTGAGTATGTAATAAATCCTTGAAAGAACTGCTTTTTTTGTTTATGAATGTCATCTGGTAGGATAAAAAGACACTAACCTAATTTTATTTGTTACTTCCCCTAATTAAAGAACTCAAGATTGCCACTTGTTATGGTATACGGTTAATGTGAACAACAAAAATATTATTGTGAGCAAAACCATATCTCCATGTAAGTTAAAACTCATTTAACATTAGTTTAACTACGTCATTTATGAGTACATGCTTTTAAAACAAAAAAGTGAGAAAAAACAATCAGTAAACAAACACTTGGTGAGAATGTGGAAAAGAGTTGTTTAAGAAATCTAGACGAGTATTGAAAACTAATCTATCACACTTTAGTTTCTATACTGAATTAGTTTATCTAATACTAATGTGGGCTTTGTCAAACAATACAAACTTAAAATGATGAACTAGACAAAAACATAACAAGATGAAAACACTAATTTCATATCTACAAACAGTGGCAGATCTAGGAGAGGGCCACAAGGACCTCTAAATTTTGTGATTTAAATTACATTTAAAAAAATTATTATTATTATTTATTTATTTTTTAATGTTAAAGAATCCGAGGGTTCAGCATTACATTATTGCCCTCGCCCATCCAAATGGATTTTCTTCATTAAAAAAGAAAATTCAGCATTTCTTGTTTAAATAATTCAACATTTGAGAATTGTTTGCTTAATTTCCATGAAAAATTAAATTTCCATTTAAAATCTGCTTATGGTAAAACAATATATTATATCTTTTTATGCTGCAAAATCGAGATAAAAGCTGTTGATGTTTTAAGTTGATTTTGACAAATTATATTACTTTCAAGATAGATATACATGCAAAAAATAAACAGATATGTTTTATATTTAGACTATGGTCTATATTATAAATAAAATATATTCCATTGAAAACAACACATACATAACACAATGTTAAATTCTCTGTACTGAATGAAAACTAATTAATTCTCTAAGCAAGCAGAATTTGCAGTTTGCCAGTCTACGTGCATGTTTGATGGCAAAACAAAACTCATAACAAACTTAGCCTGCTTACACAAAACACCCATTTCTGAAACAAAAACAACAACATTATTGACAAATAAATGGACAGTTTTGAACAAACAACAGTTAAGAACAGTCAGCCCTCTTCACAACTAAAAAGTGACTCATACCCAAAGATGGTGGACAGGGAGATTACATATCTCTCTTTGAGAAAAATTGGTTTAAAAGCACCATGTTAATTCCTGTGAGTTAGTAGAGAGTATATTTTATTTTGTGTTAAATGATATAAGTGTATTTTAATGTACTATCTATATATTTTATTTCTGTCGATGTTTTTTTATAATATACAGTCTCTCATAACACTATATGGAAAGATTCAATGTTATTTTAGATTTCATCTGCATTTTGTGATGTTTTTATGTTGTATACATGTAGGTGAGACTTTAATAAACAATTTGTATCTGTCTCTCTGTGTGTCGGTCCATCTGTCTATCTGTCAATCCATCAATTTGTCCATCCGTCCATCCATCGATCCATCCATACTTCGGTCCATCCATCCGTCCATCCATCCTTCTGTCTGACTATCCATTCATCTGTCTAGACTAATGTGGATAAAAAGTGCTTTTTTCCTGTTTTTGTCTGTCTGTCCGTCCATCCATCCATCCATCCATCAATCCGTCAGTCAATCAGTCCATCCATCCACATGCCAGCCTGCCTACCTATCGATTCGTCTGTCTAGACTATTGTGGATAAAAGGGGCATTTTTCTTATGTCTTTGTTATATGAGTAAATTCAATAAAACAAAACTGACAAAGAATCAACTTTAACTTGTTAGTTATGAAGAGAGTTGACTGTACATGTATGATACCAAAATAGGTTTATAAACATTTCGTTTTAAACATGATTTATTACAAAGCAACATTTCAAAGGTTATGCCTGTCCAAGAATCACCATTCTGTACATGAGACAAATTTACAATATAACACAAAACAAGCTATAGGATGCAACAGAAACAGCAACATATACTTTGGTGAATCAGGAAGGAAGATGAGTAAATAGAGGGAAATGGTTACATGTAACTATTTGTAAAACCTTTATATTTTAATGAAGTCCTGAACAGATATGAAAGTAACAGTATGCTTATATATTTCACAGAAGTGGGTACAGCTATCTCCACACATACATTTCCATCTGACACATTAATAAATTTGGACATTGTGCTTGGTACTAATGTACTAATTCTCATGGGTACAACATCATAATATAACAAGCCTCAGTCTTTTCTATTCTAGCAACAAACAAACATCAATCTTTGCTGGGTTCGTTGGTTGAATGTTTGATCAGATTTATATTTTGATTTAAGTACACTAGAGGCCAATTTAATATGTCTGGGTTATTGACAGTTTACAGAAACCTAAGGATTAAACTTTGGTTAAACCAATGATCATATAAATAACAAATCGTAGAAATTATTATTATTTTAATGTTTCTTACCATATACTCCAATGTCCGAGGTTAGGATTGGGATTAACTCATGTTCTATGGAGGCTCCCTCGATTGAGAAACTTTCAGTATTGGAAGATATTCTGAAAAATTAATAAGAGAAATAAATGGTAATAATATTATATTTTCCATCATTATGTTTGTCCATTCATTGACTTATTTTGTCAAATGGATGTGGAAATATTTGTATGTAAAACAAAAACCCACAAAAATGTCATTATATCTAAAAACATGTCAATGAGCATGGGGTTTGTGGGTTTCTCCTAGAAATATTTAAAAACTGACACCTGTTTCCCAGTCAAAATGGGAACTTTTCTTATGGTCATTCAACTATCCTAAGGACCCACTTAATCTTCAGTGACTTCAGAACATACCAGATTATTTACAAAGTACCACACAAACTAGCTCCATCATTCTTAGAAGCAATGTTTTATACTAGAACTGGACTAGTACACCGTTTCTACACTACACTGGTGAATTGAAATAATTTCCACCCCTGGATTGGAACCAGGCCAGGACAGAGGTGGGTCAGTTGGCATGGGCCTACAATTTTGAGGGCATCTACAACAATAATACTTAATGAGCAGTTTGAAATGGGTGCCTACATTTATGATCTGGCTTGGGCCTATTACCAGCTTTGTACAGGCCTGATTAGAAGACATCGTAAGTGACGTCTTGCAACTAGTTAAGTGATATACCTGAATGCACCAGTTAAGTGATATACCTGAATGCACCAGTTAAGTGATATACCTGAATGCACCAGTTGCTGGCCGGTCCTCCCAGGTTGCCAGCATGTGTGTTACAGATACCTGTAGGATCTTCTTACTATAGTTCACTAGAGACAGGCAGCAGCTCTTCAGAATTATCTGAATCTTGTGCTTCACATACTGCAAGAAACGTATATAAATCATAAACACAATGAACATGACTGTACTGTAACATAGGGTGGATTTTTAGGCGGGTGGAGGCCACTAATTTTTATAGGTACATGTATATAAAATGTGTTGTGTAAAATTGTGAGCGCCCTAGGCATGATGCCTCAGAAGGAATTTTTTTTAATATTAACTCACTTTATAGCGATTCTGGTATGTTTTAAGCTTATTACTAGAGATGTTTTTAACCATATTAAAAACTGACGAAAAAGGTGGGGAGACTGAACCCTGCCCCCTGTTCCTACGGACATGCTGTATACCACATTAACTGATAACTTTTCATCAAGACATATGGTATAATTATAATTAGTGTATGACATCATAGCTTAGTTTATCAGTATGTGTGTATAGTTGTTAGTGTATGACGTCACAATTGTTAATGCCAATATAACGGGCATTATATTATACCTATGAAATTCTCTTAATGATGTAATTCATAAAATAAATATTATTTCG
Organism: Symmetromphalus regularis; assembly: GCA_032355785.1. NCBI lineage: Eukaryota > Metazoa > Mollusca > Gastropoda > Neomphalida > Neomphalidae > Symmetromphalus > Symmetromphalus regularis. The sequence continues at coordinate 25,702 of JAULBS010127004.1, forward strand.
GTTCTGATAAAGGCCTATGGTGGAAATGTTAACCAAGTGTATGATTATATAATTATAAATTAATGGTGAAAATTTAATCTAAATTTGATAATAAGAATAAGTTTTTATTAACAATTATTAAACTAAATGTATGATCTTTTTTATGCACTGCCTAGCACTTATGTAGTCAAAACCAATGGTTTATACAGATTTATACATTGCTTAATTCTTCTCAGTCGCACTCTGTAATGTCGTTATATATGTGTGGAAGTTAATTCTAATGGTTTTTCAGCAAACATGAGTGGCAACATGCTCATAAGAATTTTAGAAAATTTTGCTGAGAGTTGTCTACCATAATTTAATTTCTAATTACTCAGTGTTTTCAAAATGGCGGATTGCTAAACGTGTAGATAAATAAGGGACATAAATGATAAAAATATTGCCTGAAACAAAGGTATGTGCAAACGTTTCTGTTGATAGCATTCAGTAAAAATAATATTTTAAATTTTTGTGCTGTTCGGTCTCTTCTGGGATGAATTTCAGCGAACATCAGTGGCAACATACTCACAGGAATTCAAACAAATTTCACTCTAGAAGCAAAAATCTCTCCAAAAACACTGCCCATCTTATAGGCAATGTTCCTTATAGCCAAAAAAATAAGGTACTATATCAATAATAAATGAAATTTAACGTTTTTGTGAACACAATTTCTACTGGCCCAGGGGACTAGAGTAATTTAAATATCACTTGGCCCAATGATTTATATGCTCCTGGGGCAATGGGGCATGTGTTAGTTTCAATCACTGATTTCACACTCAAACTCACCTCGGCTGGAATGGCAGTGATATTTGCATTGAGGTCATATCCAATTCCTTGATACAGTTTATCCTTCTCATCATTACTCAGACTGGCCAGCCAGTCATCTAGAAAACAAGAAAATATAAATGAGAAAATATCAGAGAAGACATTAACTATTGTTATATAGAATTCTCTTTTATTTTAAATATCACAAAAGGTAGAAGTATAAAATAATATGGAGAAAATATTAGAGAAGATATTCATTGTTGTTACATGGACTAGGCCATACCCTCCAGAGGGTCAGGGGAGGGGTGGGGGTGTGCAGGGGCAGCTGCGCCTCTGACAATCTCACTTTCTTTTTTACTCCAGAAAATTGCATACAAATTTCAGGGTTTAATTTGTATAGTGTTTCATTCCATGTATTTTGTATGTCACATGCTCACATAATATTCTTTTAGAGGCTATACTAGAATGTTTTGCATCCTCGGACTAGTCACAAATTTGTTTATAAAAAGTAGTGCCCCTCCTCCCCTGGATTTTTGATCAGAATTCTCTCTTTAATTTAAAATATCATATACACGATACACCTTCTAAAACAAATAAAATAAGATTCTTTTGTGAGTTGATTTAATGTGTAGTTCTGAGAGGTAATCTAATACTGTAGACAGGGTCCACAGCAAAACTTGAGGAATCATAGTTAGATATAAGCATGTAAATACAGAAAATCTAAACATTCAGTGATATTCTGGGAAACATTTTTCATATTTTCTCAGTGAGAAATATTATGCATTGTTTTAACAAGGCATTTTGTTGGATCACTTAATAAGCTTTCCTGTACTAAATATGATATCATTATTATTTTGTGAAAGTGCAAATGGCATCATTAAAACTAAATAAAGTACAACATAATGTCATCCATAACGTTATAGGATAGCATTTCTCTAAACTTTGTACAATTAGAAAGTTTAAAGAATAGAACAATTAAAATTGTCTGAGGTTATAAATAGAATATCAAACTCGTTTTCATTTATTATCAAATTTATGTCCTTGTGAAATAACTTTCATTTGTCACTCGCTAAATCTCACGACAAAGAAAAATAATTTCAATCAGGACATAAATTTGATAATAAATGGCAACTCGTTTAATATCCTGTGTGTAATTTGAAAATAACAATGGTTAAGATGCATGAATGCAACATGTTTTGTGTATATATTTTATACAACTCCAGTATCTTCAACAGGTGGGCAATAAAATAGTATATAATAACTGTAACTGCACAAAACAGAATGTCGAATAGATAAAAATGCTCTGTAACTTGTTGAATTATTATAATAGTGATAAATATAGAGACATTTATTAAACATATTGTGCATTCACATAAAATATATACACTGACAGTGAGAAAAATGAAAAATTCCTGAAAAACTAAGTGTTCTGGGGGCAGATGAGATCTCACCAAATCAGCCAAATTTGATCTGTTTCTATTGTCCACTGAGTTTTTGTGGAATGCATTTTTTTCGGATGAAGTGGAAATTAAGTTTTTGCCTAAAAATGGGATCCATGATTAAATATCTTGATGTTTCCTACATGTTTCTGGATTTTCAATTTCCACCTCTTCTTCTTCATCAGACATACTGGATGAAAACCAAGAGCTGAACCAACCAGTTTTCTTCTTCTTTTTAATCCGTTTTGCTCTCTCAGGAGCTTCGTGCAGAAACTAAAAAGATAATCAATAATTTTGTATCAGATAATGTAAATTGTAGATGCATCAGGAGAGGTAAATGGCTTTTTTATGAACCCTCTGTGTGCTATTTTACCCTAAGCTGAAATGCATGTCCCTGGCAAGAAGAAGAATGTAACTAATAAAGCATCCAACCTGTACTTTTGCATGTCCCTGGCAAGAAGAAGAATGAAACTAATAAAGCATCTAACCTGTACTTTTGCATGTCCCTGGCAAGAAGAAGAATGTAACTAATAAAGCATCTAACCTGTACTTTTGCATGTCCCTGGCAAGTAGAATATTGAAACTAATAAAGCATCTAACCTGTACTTTTGCATGTTCCTGACAAGTAGAATACTGTAACTAATAAAGCATCTAACCTGTACTTTTGCATG
>JAULBS010127005.1:0-13699 GCA_032355785.1 Symmetromphalus regularis
CTATTACATTGAAGGTAATGATTATTTTACTTTAGGTTGTTAGTTTTTAGTCTTACTCCGACTGAGTTAGTCATCCGTGGTCCGAGTCTCAGATTGAGACAATCGACAGTGAATCGCACGTGGCAAATTTGTAAATAAATTCTTGTAGGTCACCACCTGATAGATCTATTGTGTTCTTTTGTTTTTGAAAATGGTGACACTAATCTTACAGGGAATCAGGGTGCAGACGTGTATTTTTTGTAATGGATTTTTGTTAAATCATGTTTGTGTTTTATTTTTACTTTGTAGTGTTAGGAGGTAGGGCTAGTGAATTTTTAAGCTGGGCTAGTGAATTTGAAAATCACTGATCCAATGGCTAGTGGATTATAAAAAAATTCTAAAAGCCCTTATTGTGCAATTATTATATTTGTTACATAACCCAGTGTTGCAGAGGTTACGTAGCTGGTAGGTACTGAGATCAAATATCAGTCGAGGTACTGATTTTTCATCTCGATACCACTACTTGCACCAACCAGTGGTTAACAGCTGGTTTATTAAAAGCTTTGGTATATGCTTTCCAGTCTGTGGGAATATGCATATAAAAAATTTTTTGCTGCTAGTCAGAAAGATTAGCTTACGTGACAGCAGCATGTTTCTCCTGAAGCCCATGAGTGACAAAAAACATGGCTGACACAAATATAGTTGTAAATTAGCTGTGATAATACATGTAGGTTGAAAATCATGTGGACATTCAGTTTGTCATGGTCTTTACAGTCTCATCAAAGAGCGGGATGTAGCTCAAACGGTAGCATGTCTGCCTGCGAAACAGGCAGATCCGGTCGGTCGTTGGATCGATCCTTCACAGTGGACCCATATGCAGTTTGGGCTATTTTCCATTCCAACCAGTGGTCCACAACTTGTTTATCTAAGGCCGTGGTATGTGCTGTCATGTCTCTGGGACGGTGCATATAAAAGACCCCTTTCTGCTTATCTGAAAGAGTAGCCAATGTGGCGGCAGGTTTCCTCATAATACATATGTCAGAATGACGATATGATTGACGTCCAATAGCCACTGATAAGATAAAAATCAAAGTGCTCTAGAGGCGTCGTTAAATAAAATAAACTTTTTTTTAGAGTCTCATCAAAGTAACTTGTTCCCACTGGTTGAGAAGATGAGTAGTTACAGCCCTTGAAATGTGTGGCGGTAATCGCCAACACTGTCATAAAAGCTATCATTAAATTTTTCTACATTGACATCGTACTGCTTTTATAAAATAAATTAACATACATGTATACGTTAAAGAATGTTGATTTTCATTAAAATTGCCATCGTGATGTCACAGTAAAAGTATTCGGTAATGGCAGTTTAGTTAAACAGTGAATGAATTGCAATAGCTGTAGTCATTGTTCAGTTCCTCACAGTCTTGCAACTCATAGCAGCACTGGTAAATAATGTCTTTCATTGTTTTTGATGAGTATTAAAAAAATTAGTATTATAATAATTATTAAATGTTTTTAATTGTCTACCTTTGTTTCAGATTGAAAGAAGTCGATTCAGTGGATGACAAAAACGTGACCAGTCCCTCAAGTGCCAGCACGTATTCAGAACAGGTATGTTCTTACTTCGTGTTATTGCCAGCACGTATTCAGAACAGGTATGTTTTTACTTCGTGTTATTGCCAGCACGTATTCAGAACAGGTATGTTCTTACTTCGTATTATTGTCAGAACAGGTATGTTCTTACTTCATGTTATTCTGGTTGAGGGTCATTCGTTGTCATATCACCCAAAGGGTTAAACCAGACCATCTCAGATTTTTATTTTTACTTTGTAGCGTTAGGAGGTAGGGCTAGTGAATTTTGAAAATCACTGATCCCATGGCTAGAGGATTTTTAAAAAATTCTAAAAGCCCTGACTGTGCAATTATTATATTTGTTACATGACCCCAGGTTGAGTGTCATTCTCTGTCATATACCCCAATGGGTTAAACCAGACCATCTGAGATTTTTATGAAACTTAGTATACTTGTTAAATGGGATCCCACAGCATCAAATTCAAAATAGTTGGACAGTCGGACCAGTGATGTGGGCAGTATGCTCCCACATACGCAATTTTTTTTTACATTTTCTTCCAGAACTCTCATAGTCATATCTCAGGAGCTACTGGGTGAATCTTCATAAAATTGATATTGTTGGAAAGGCAATTTGACAAGAATTCCAATTCTGTTATTATTTTTCAAATTGGTACATTGATCATTTGACTTTTGTTATGAACTTGAAATTTACCATGTGGATCACGTGACCTTGTGATGACCTGTCTTAAAATTTAATCTCCAACATGTTAGCTAACATAAAAGTTTCAGAGGTGTAATATTTTTTGTTTATCAATACACATTAAAAAATTGCATGTCCATGAAAATAATACCTTTTCTGCCATTAACATCTGATTGACCAATTCCTGATGCTAGGAACCACTATCTCTCTTGAACACCCTTTGTAAGCCTACATGATATGATATCAAACTTCTTCCCTCATTGTCTTCTCAGCAGTTCAGCAGTCACAGAATCACTCGATCATCCACCTCCCCTATAATCTTGCAATTCTACAATCATCCTTTTTACTCAGAGAGTACATCCATCAAAAATATACAGTAGAAGGTGTATCAATGACATAGATATCCCCTTCACTAATCCAACAAGCGTCTTCTTTGTTTGGCCAGTGAAATAATTTAGAAGGTCCGAGAGGGTGCATGAAACAAATGAAGAATTCTGCATTATCTTTTGAAATGTCTTCAACTCGCCATGCCTCAATGACATACAGACAACAAACATAGTTTTGTTTCTTGGCTTCAATGGGAGGCTCACCAAGCAACTCTGTCATATGTTTCACAGAATCCAGGACAGATACTAGTTCTGGTAGATGACTGAGACAAGTTTTTTGCAGTGTCATAGAATGATAGTGCTCTACAAAGCAAGTTCAAGTTTACTCTTCTCTGGCCAGTAAAGTATAATATTTTAGTCACCATCCATTTACATTGGATTTCAAATTTCATGGGAAACACTTTTTCGTTCCGTGCCTGGTGATCATGGGAACCTATCGGAAACTCTTTTTCGGTTCCGTGAAAAAAAGTCACGAAAACCCAGTTTTTGTCTTCTTTTTATTAGAAAGATTTGTCTCATTTTACTGTAGGGCTATTATTCTTAAATTCAACTGTGTAAGATCAGAAAAGTTAATGCTGTGGGAAGCTGCATAATATATATTTTTCTGCTTTTTTAACTGATCCACAATGTGGGCTTTGGGTATGCATTTTTTTTTAATTCTTAACCACTGAATACAAAGTATATTTTGTTAATGATATTAATAATTTGGCTCTTTTGGTACTTCAGCAGGCAAAAAAGGTTTGTGAAAATGTCAGCTTCCACGTTGGAAATATCAATACCCCCAACCCTTCTCCATTTTGCACACATTAATAGATGAGTTTACGTTGTTTCTATTTCATTTTATTTCACTGCATTAATAAGAAACTGAAACAATATTATTAGTATTGTCACGTCTTTGCTAACACTTAGGAAGAAAACAGTCACCGCAGGTTACAAGAGCTCAAAACAACGTCAAAGTTAATTTCACTTGACTACTTCTAGTTTTAAACGGAAATAAATGGGAACAACCCAAAATGGTATGATCCTTTTCACAGAGTCGCTCATCTTCCAAATGATAGAAATAAAAGAACACGTGGTATCCCATTTGATTTATTACCAATCAAAACATCTAGTTTTTAAAAAACCTGAATATTAATTAGATGACCACTCTATCTCCTATTTTTGGGAGGGTTAAATTAAAAGCATACATATGGACTAATTTCGGACAAAGTTGTGTATTTGACACTGACCTCACTAAATCAACAAGTGACACATTTTTGGTGCATCTCTTGCTAGGCAGTAGGCTACGCACCATGGCATCTGTCAAGTTATGTTACCTGATACAGTGTTAGGCGATTTTGTTTTATTTAATTCGGTACGTTTATTCAGTTTGTGTCAAATTTGACAGTCTTCAGATAAAACTAGTGTCAAATATGTTTAAAGTTGTTTGTTTTAATTTATATACTTAAAGAATAACGTAGACGTGATATGAAAGTCATGGGAAAATTTGTTTGGGGTTCCTTGATTTTGCAGATATGATACTGGTAATGATTGTTAACGTGAAATCCTATAGCCTGATATAACAGAGTGAATACAGAAAATTGAAATAAATTTTGCTGTTTCTGTCTCATTTATTAATGCTGTGACCTGATCATCCTCTGATAGATCACAGACAGGTTATTGGACGGTCACAAACTGGTGAGTACGATTTTATTTTTTAGATGCCAGTGAATTATTTTTAGTCGCCATGGCAAGTATTTTAATCACTTTGTAGAGCACTGGAATGTTATGTGTTTGACCTTTAAATAATTGTTATGAGAATATTTAAAATGTTACTTTTTTTCAGGATATGAACACCGAAGTTGGGACTGAGGAGATACATGTACACACAGCAAAGAAAAAGTTAAAATGCAGAATCTGTTCTAAATATTTCTCTTACTGTAAACCTCTTCACAATCACACTGTTTCTCATGTCAGAAAAAACCCATTTCAGTGCAGTGTTTGTTCAGAACATCATCGCACTGCTTCCAGTCTTAAGAATCACATAGCAAAACATATTGGTTTAAAACTTTTGAAGTGCCAACTTTGTCCGAAATCATTTGCGTGTTCGGAAAATCACAAAACACACATTCGGATGCATGACAATGAAAGCCCTTTCAAATGTGATGTGTGTTTGAAATGTTTTAAGGATTCAACTTGGCTAAAAGCGCATATGTTGGTTCATTCAGATGAACCTCCTTTCAAATGTGATGTGTGTTTGAAACGTTTCAATGCAAAAGCACAGCTGAAAAGGCATATGATCTTTCATTCAAATCGAAAACATTTGAAGTGTTATATTTGTAGGAAAGGTTTTTCAGAAATAAATAAACTGAGGACACATATGATGAGGCATAGATGCATTAAACCATTCAAGTGTAACATTTGTTTGAAAGGATTTTATGAACGAATGTGTTTGAGGCTACACATGTTTACTCATTGTCTAGATAAGACCTATAAATGTGAGCTTTGTTCAAAACGTTTCACACATCCGTTCGTTCATAAGCAACACATGCGTGGACATAAGATGGAAAAACCTTTTGCGTGCGAGGTGTGCTCAAAATGTTTTACAAAAGATACATTTCTTGTATCACATATGAAAACTCACTCCAAACCTTTAAAGTGTGTTTTGTGTTTACAAGATGTTCCACAGTCCAAATATATCATTGACCGTTTGAAGGACAGGCCTTTTATGTGTGACGGTTGTTCAAAATTGTTTGCTCTGGATACATATGGAAGGAATTGTATTCAAACCAATTCAAACAGAAACACTTTTGTTTGTGAAATTTGTTCAAAATGTTTTGCTCAAGCTCACAAGCTAAATTCACATATGATGTCTCATTCATTTAAAAAACCATTTGAGTGTAAAGTGTGTTCAAAAAGTTTTGTATCCTCGTATATTTTCAAAAGACATGCTCATACACACACTGGAGAAAAACCTTTTTCATGTAATGTTTGCAACAAGCGTTTTGTAGGAGTTCCGGGTCTAAAGATGCATATGGAAATTCATGCAATAGAGAAACCATTTATTTGTGGAGTTTGTTCAAAAGGTTTTGCTTTTGCTCAGCGATTCAAGCAACATATTCGAACTCATTCAACAGAAAAACCTTTTATGTGTGAAGTTTGTTCAAAGTGTTTCAAGCAGTCCAGCTGTCTCACGAGTCACAAACGTTTACATACTGGTGAAAAACCATTTGTTTGTCATGTTTGTGGCAAATGTTTTGCTTTAGCTAGTAACCAAAGGCTTCATATGCAAACACATTCAACAGAAAAACCTTTTCAATGCAAAGTGTGTTCAAAAGGTTTTAAAGAGGCTCAAGCTCTAAAGTGTCACATGCGAACACATTCAACAGAAAAACCTTTTAAATGTGAAGTATGTTCAAAAGGTTTTAGACGGGCTTATGCTGTAAAGTATCATATGCAAATACATTCAACAGAAAAACCTTTTAAATGTGACGTTTGTGGCACATGTTTTGTTTTAGCTAATCTTCTAAAGCGTCATATGGAAACCCATTCAACAGAAAAACCTTTTAAATGTGAAATATGTTTAAAAGGTTTTAGAGTGGCTCAAAATCTAAAGTGTCATATGCAAACACATTCAACAGAAAAACCTTTTAAATGTGATGTTTGTGGCAGATGTTATGTTTTAGCTGATCTTCTAAAGCGTCATATGCAGACACATTCAACAGAAAAATGTTTTAAATGTGAAGTCTGTTCAAAAAGTTTTAAAGTGGCTTCAAATCTTAAGTGTCATATGCACTCACATTCAACAGAAAAACCTTTTAAATGTGACATTTGTTCCAAAGGTTTTGGACGGGATAAAACTCTAAAGCGTCATATGCTAACACATTCAGTAGAAAAACCTTTTACATGCGAAGTGTGTTCAAAAGGTTTTAAAGTGGCTCACGCTCTAAAGGGTCATATGCAAACACATTCAACTGATAAACCGTTTATGTGTGAAGTTTGTTCAAAATGTTTCAGGCTATCCCACCATCTCAAAACACATAAACTTTTACATACAGGTGAAAAACCTTTCAAATGTGATGTTTGTGGCAGATGTTTTTTGATGGCCAGTCGTCTACAGTTGCATATGCGAACACATTTAAAAGAAAAACCTTTTACGTGTGAAGTTTGTTCAAAAGGTTTTATAGTTTTTCGAAGTCTAAAATTTCACATGCAGACTCATTTTCCAGAAAAATCTTTTTAACTGTGAAGATTGTTAAAAAGGTTTTGCTCAAGCTGAAGGTTTTAAAGTTACCTGGCTCGATGTCTGAAATATCGAATGAAAACTTATTCAAATGAAAAACCTTTTTGTTCAAAATGTTTCAAGCAATCGAGTCATCTTAAACAATATGGGAACGGGTCTGCCTTTGAAGAGGTCGTTCATTGGATTGATCCTTCTCAGGGGACCCATTTGCAGCTTGGGCTATTTTCCGTTCCAACCAGTGGACCACAATGGGTTCATCAAAGGCTGTGGTATGTGCTGTCCTGTCTGTGCGAGAGCATATAGAATATCCCTTACTGCTTAGCGGAAAGAATAGCCTGTGTTGCAGTAGCAGATTTCCTCTAAAGACATATGTCAAAATCACCATATGATTGATGTCCAATAGCTGAAAGTATGATAAAACATCAATGCGCTCTAGAGGCATCATCAAATAAAACAAACCTTACTTAAACAAGATAAACTCTGACATAAAAAAGAGAAACCTTTCCAGTGTTTGTGATAAATGCTTTATTATGGCTAGTGGTCTTAAGTTACATATGCAAATTCATTCATCAGAAAAACCTTCTAAGTGTGAAGTTTGTTCTAAAGGTTTTGCACAGGTTAGAGAGCAACGTAACTGAACTTAGAAGATAGTATCTGAAAAAAAGAAGTTTTTTTCTTTATCCCTCTTTAGATTGATGAACAACATAATTCATTAATATTCGTGACTTACTGCACGTGCATTATCTGCATTCATTGGTCTCCCAAATGTAGGTTCATGAAAAATAATCAACAGTTAACACAATAGTGTGACTTCACAACAGTGGATTAATTTTTGTATAATTGGTTGTTTTGTCTTATACTACTATTTTGCTACTAATTTGAGGACAACCAATACATAAAGTACTTTCGTCCAATAAGAAAATCTTATAATGATTACATAATCATGTGACCAGACCTGCCTACCTTTCTGGTTTCTCTGTAATATTTTGGACAGACGCCCCAAACTTCAGCATTCCAGCGATACAGTGAAACTTTCCAATGGCTGGTCGAGTCGCCCAGATTTGTTTTTCTTTAATTATTTTCTTTTTATCATAATGTTATCGAGTTCACTTACACCGAGAGCATGTGCATTACTTCCAGGGTGAAGGTCAAATGAGATTGCGCATGCATAGTGTCAATTAAAAAAAAATTGTTGCTCGTTTCGACTAGTTGGAGTCCACGTGTATTTGCTTGAGCCGGTCCATATATTTTGCGTTCCCACTTCCCACAGGAATATTTCACTGCAATGTAGAAATGTGATGGTAAGTAAAAGAATGAACAAAGTGACGAAATTGGATTAAAAAAAACCCCCAAAATTCTGCAGGTTTTGCTTGATTACACCACCAACTGGCCAGTGCTGAAACTGTCTATGAAAGGCACATCCTTTTGTTACTGAATAATGGAGAATGTACGAGGAAGTGTGGATTATTCATGAATTATTTTTCACAGATCCATACTTTCGAGTGCATTCTCCTACTTAATCCATCACTCGCTAAATATAATGTTTGGTACGAAATATATATTTTATTATGTATGGTATGTCACTTACGATTTGGTTAAAACTCTTAATAATTTTGAGAAAATAATAAATCAAATTCAACATAACCCAGTCAGGTCTCAAAAACAGAATTGCACGTGCAGTGTAATACACTTGGTACCTTGACTTAGCATTGTACATGGGAGGCATGATGACAGTTGTCGGGTGTGATGCATTCTTGACAGAATCCTTAGATTTCCTGAGAAATCATGTTTATGGGCCCAAGGTTCCTGAAAGGGCTTTTTGTGGTCTATTTTACAGGGATTTACCGAACTTGCAAAACCTGCGTAAAGGACACAACAGAATGTCATCGGGAACCCCAAAATCGGAGACACTGCATCCCATGGGACTCCTATAAAATATCAGAACTGTTTTGGTTATATAATCGACTCGGTCAGTTAAAAAATAGTGGGGTAGAGGGTGTACTGGGACATTATAATGTCATAAAAAGAATTCATTTATTCAATATAAAACAAATAAAAATTAAGACTGAATAAATATTTATTCTTAATGCAAAACCTGTTTTCTGCAACTCTTGGCTAAATAATGGACCTTTAGGTTTTAGGTTGGGAACATCAGAGAAGAAACAGGTAAGTCCCGGGGACCCCTCTTTTGTAAAAGCCAGGTAAACCCCTGCTGTCAGTATATTTTAGTTGTTACTGTTAAACCTAAAGTAAAACATCCACTTTAAATACTATTGACACGTTTCTCATGTTTCTTACACACTTACTTTTACTTGGTCATAAAAATAAAGAAAAATGTTGAGGATTGACAATTTTGGACTCGAGGTCTGGGTCTCTATCAATGGATTGTGTCATCATTCAATATTTTACATGTAGTTATAATAATTAATATGTAGTTGGTTATATTATCGACTCAGTGATGAGGATATACTAAGACATTTTAGTGCCATAAAAAAGAATTCAATTATTCAATATAAAACAAATAAAAATTAAGAGAGAATAAATATTTTTTCTTAATGCAAAACCTGTTTTCTGCAATACTTGACTAAATTGTGGACCCATAGGTTTAGGTTGGGACCCTCAGAAAAGAAACATGTGAGTCCCAGGGACCCTTCTTTTATAAAAGCCCGGTAAACCCCTGCATTGTTTAGCATTTTAATTGTTAGACTAAATTAAAACATCCACTTTAAATACTATTGACACGTTTGTCATGTTGCCTTTCACACCTACATGTACACGTAAGTCATAAAAATAGATTAAGAAACACCCTCAACTCAATTCCTGATAAAAAGAAGGGGTGGTGGGGGAGGAGGGGGAGGGGTTGGCAGGTCTATACTCTGGGTTCGTGGGTCTATCGATGGATTATGTCAGCATTCAATAGTTCACAAGTAGTTGCTAGACCTAAATTAAAACACCCACTTTAAATATTAGTGACTCATGTTTGTCATGTTGCCTTTCACACATAAGTCATAAAAATAGATCAAGAAACGCCCTCAACTCTATTCCTGATAAAAAGAAGGGATGGAGGGGCAGGGGGGGGATTGGGTTGGCAGGTCTATACTCTGGGTTCGTGGGTCTATCGATGGATTATGTCAATGTTCAATAGTTTACAATAAGTTGCTAAACCTAAATTAAAACACCCACTTTAAATATTAGTGACTCATGTTTGTCATGTTCCTAAAGCCGGTGTCACATTGGGCTAGTACATAGGTTATGCACAAATTTGCCCGAACGTAAGGAAAAATGTTGGAAATGGCTGAGAGCCCAAGTCCACCTGAAATGGGGTCTGGCTACGAAATTTTCAAAATTGGTAGCCCGTGTGTCCACCATTTCTGGATAGGCTATGGTGATATAATAATTAAATACCTTCCAATGACATGCTATTTATTCGTGTGGGGAAATGATTCATTGTTTATTCATTGATTAATAAAATATCTGTCTTGATTTTGTCAAGCGGATAAACACGAACAAATTCTGTCCATTTGTATGCGGAAATTGTTGCTATGCGCATGTGCAAAGTAGCTTCATTCACAGACTTCGGGCAATCTACGTGGATAACAGACGTAGTATGCTAATGAGGAAAATGATGATGCGTGCACGTCTTACCTTAGTAGAACGCCCGAATGCATTAAAATTTATCAACAGAATGTACATGTATATTCCGGGTATTATTTAGTCTAAGTACCTCACTTTCTAAATTCAAAAACAAAAACCAAACAAATATATATTGCATGTGTTAGACAACATTTAAAGTTTTTTAAATAGGGAAGGAGTTTGCCCCATACAGAGTTAATACTTCGATAGTGAAATGTATGGAAACAGGTCACTAACGGGAACACAACAAGTATCGGTCATTCCAAGCATAATAATGCGCTGCTTAATTTTCAAAGCAATTACAGTAGCATCCACAAAGTTCTTACCAGTACATATTAGTTTTCAGATATTTAACTGTAATTCAACGATGCAAACATTTATTTTAATTGTCGATAATCACTGAATAAATCAAACCAAAATGGCAGCAAATGTCACATGGTGAGAAGGTTGCACACCATAAATTTTTGTACATATATTTCAATGCTATTTCTATGTCATAACACATGTTGTACAATTTTCTCACAATATCAGAAGATGCATAGGAATAGCATTTTTGAAAATTATAATTAATTGGTAATCATCCTGCTACAAAATATTTATGTGTTGACCATTAATATGTTTAGCTATGCAACTTTAAACCTGAATCAATTGAGTTGTAATAATGGAGTGAAAAAAAAAGAAGATATATATCGGTATGAACTTTGATTATGAAATAAAATTTTATTTAATTATAATTATTTTTGTGTTGTCAGTTGTTGTACATGACAATATACATATTGTATTGGGTATATAATTTCAACTTCAAATATTGTCTCTTCATAATTCACAATGGACTCTAAATTTTGTTTTGTACTCCATATTTTCTCTCATGAGTCCGGTGACACTCCATATTTTCTCTCAAGAGTCCAGTGACTCCATATTTTTGGATGAATGAGGACTCTTGTTATTATTTCTGGAGTTTATTTTTGGCACACACTTGCCTTACAAAAAAAAAAAATACTTGGTAATACTTGGAAAAAAAAGGTTGGTCCACAAACTTTTCAAAGTTTGGGGCCCTGGTGACCATCTCAATTCTCAATGAATTTCCAACACTGTAGGTAAGCGAACGTAGTGAACGAGGTGACCATAGTTGGAACATAATAAAACTGCAAACGAGCCATCTTTTGAGCATGTTAAAAGATGGCTAGATTTTTGGTATGTTTGAAATTTTTTATTAAACTTAAGTTGAACGAAATATGAATGAAAATTTTTATTAAACTTAAGTTGAACGAAATATGAATGTAACTTGTAAGTAAAACATAAATAACTTAAGCTTAACTTCAATGACGTGAGTAGAATGAGGCAAACGTAAGGAATGTAGACAAAATTTTGTTAAGCATACGTGAAAAGTGCCAAACGTAGTTGGAACGTCCATTAAATGGGCCATGTGTAAACAGACATAGTTAATGTAAAATAATTGTGCATACTCTGAACGTGATAAACATTATTTACGTAAATAAACATAAGGCATACATAGATTCAACGACTATGGCAAGAATTGCCAAAAACCTACCTGTAACGTGATTCTTTTCAAACGAGCCATCCGTGCTGTGAGTAATTTTGATATGACACCACCTTTATATGTTCATGTCACAAAAATAATGTAAAAAAAAGTCTGGTAGATCCAGAGCTGAGGTGTCCATCATTGGGTTAAGTCTACGTTCAGTATTTAGTTGTTAAACCTAAATTAAAACATCAACTTTATATTATATTGACACATATTTGTCATGTTGCCTTGTACACATCATAAAAGTAGAGTAAAAAACGCCTT
Source organism: Symmetromphalus regularis (assembly GCA_032355785.1). Lineage (NCBI taxonomy): Eukaryota > Metazoa > Mollusca > Gastropoda > Neomphalida > Neomphalidae > Symmetromphalus > Symmetromphalus regularis. The sequence continues at coordinate 12,303 of JAULBS010127005.1, forward strand.
TGACTCCTGACAAAAACAGGTGGATTGACAGGTCTACGGATCTACCAATGGATTATGTCATCGTTCAATATTTTACATGTAATGTTACACCTATTTTAAATTATATTAACATGTTTGTCATGTTCCTTTCAAACTTAGTCATAAAAATAATGTACATGTAAGCCAGGAAATTATTTTTTGAGATGTGCCTGTCAAAATGTCCTATGTCAATCAATTTCTCACGGTCAAAAACGGAAATGTACCTGTCACCAAATTAAATTGAAATTTATAAAATTTAATATTGAAATAAATACATACTATATAGTTTTAGTGTTTTTTTGATTGCACATCACATCACAGATACTTCAAATTTCGAATTTGCTTCATGTTTCAACCACATGGATGGATTTGTACCAAATCATCACTTACCCATTTCAGCAAAGTACTTCGTATACACAAAAAATAATTTTAAAAAATGGCGAATAAAAACATACCTCAAAAATCGCGAACATGCTGGTAGTGTTGTGAATTGAATTACGTGCAAACTTATTTCCGGTTTGGCTATGAACACCGCACCATAAATTTGTAAATACATTCAACAAGTTATCGACATTTCGTACAAAAACTGATTTCAGTTTTCTTTGTTTTTACAAAGATTATATGTGATTATTCATCAACAATTATGAATATTCGTAGTTAATCTGAATGGAAACTTGAGGGTACAATCAATAAATTATACTATTTGTCTAAAAAGTTGCATCATGCAATCGATAACATGTCTTATCAGAAATATATATAACACGTGGATAGCATGCAGATAATGTCAAAGCGTATAAATGAAACTGTAACTCAAAAGAGTTTGTTAAATGCTTGTTTTTTATTCTTTTTATTATTGGGGGATGTGGTCACGAAAATAATTCCTCACATCGAACTGATTAGACACAAAAACAACTGATTTTATGGCGGACAAAATGACTGATAATATTAAATTTGTGACTGTCAAAGCTTGACAAATGACAATTTTGTACCGGACAGCGTCCGTGACCAAGCACTTATTTCCAGGTTTGTACATGTAAGAACATCCCCAAAATGTCAGGGGTCACTCTGAGTCTGTTTGGACCCCCGACCAATATAGCTCATAAAAACCAGGGCTGCTTACCACACCATCTATACGAAAACATTTTTGGTGATATCATACTTAAAAATATTATCGAATCAGATCGCTCGTTTTATAAGCTAGACCGGCAACTGTCATATTCTTTTGGAAAATTCCCCAACACTTTGTGAAGTTGCTTTTTCACAGCTAAACTATCTTTGAATATAAAGTGCTTGTTCTTCTTCGGTAACAATTCCTTACAAAGAAGGCAACTGTCATTATTTTGCATTACCTTTTATTTGGTATTACCTTTGAAACTGAC
>JAULBS010127016.1:0-11493 GCA_032355785.1 Symmetromphalus regularis
AATCTATAAAAAAATGTTTATTGTATTAAGTTTGAATGTAATGCTATAACAGATGTTGTTAATCTATAAAAAAATGTTTATTGTATTAAGTTTGAATGTAATGCTATAACAGATGTTGTTAATCTATAAAAAAATGTGTTTTTTTGCAATTATTACAGGCACCAAAACCACAACCTTCAGTAGGATACAACAGATACGATCAGGAGAGGTTCCGAGGAAAAGAAGGTATTACATTTTCTAGTGGACACTAATTAAACCAGTGCCCATACTAATAAAATCTGGATATTTTAATGCCAAACTAATAGATTGAGAGGTGTGAAAATGATTGACTTTGAAGGCCTTGGTATCAGGAGGAAACATCAAGGGCACGACTTAGCATATTGTTAAAAATCAAAAAATGAGATTTAAAAAATTGGAATTTTTATGGATTCTTGTGTTGTAAAGTTGTGGAAATCCAAATGGATTCTGGTAATTCTGATGAAAATGTGGCATGGTGTTAATCTTTATATTCATATATATATATATGTTGGTAATGAAAATTCCACTAATAAAATATGTAGGTAAATTAAGCAAAGAAATATGAGTGGTAAGATTAATACAAATCCTATGTGATCATTTCTAAAATTAACTTGAATGTAAAAGAATTATAAATGCACAGTGGAATCATCAAAAGTTAGTGTTCCTGAAAGAAACTTGATCTGATTTTCAAATATTAAACAATGATGTATAACAGAGCTCTCTGAATAGGTAAAATATGATATAAGTCTATTTGTTTTTAGTTTGAATGTATATTACTGTTTGATTTTGTGAGTTATTTTATGATTTTAATGGCTGTTTTTGATTTCAGAAACTGAGGGCTTCAAGATCGACACAATGGGAACCTACCACGGAATGACACTTAAGTCTGTAACAGAAGGTGCATCGGCACGCAAAACACAAACTCCACAACCCCAACCGCAGCAACAAATATCACGACCTATCATCCAGGCAAGACCACCACCCAGTCAGAAAAAAGGTACAAACTTGAACATTTCTTTAAAGTGACAATATCACAACTGCAAGTAGCTTAACAAAACTCAAAATTTGTTAAAATCTCACATTGTAATGTAATTATATTTCCTATGATTGACTCAGTTGCTTTTTCATATGAGAAAAATCCCAGTACATTCAGTATTTGAAAGCACTTGATAGCCTTGTTGTAATGCATAATACCATACTCTTTTAAGGTGGGAACAATGTTAGTTCATTCACTATCATAATCTACAAAAGAACGTCAGTGAAATCTTTTTGTTTCCAGCAATATGCGAACTGCGAGCCAGATTTGTTTATGGAATAAATATATGCAATAGAATTATTAATAGTGGCTCGTGTAATAACGCAATATTTCTTAATAATACATTTGTAGAAACAGGACTTTGGTGTTTGGCTGTTTCGAGCCCTGCAGTATCTTTTTAATTTGTGCCTCCAAGAGTTGGCTAAATGTCTTCTTCTTTTTTCCAGGCTCCAGGACACCCATTGTGATCATCCCAGCAGCAGCTACTTCACTCATCACCATGTTCAATGCAAAAGATGTTCTTCAGGATCTGAAGTAAGTTCTCCTTATGTAATATAAAATTCAGTTTCAATGGTATTTTTATTTAGATCTGTACCACATTTGATATATAATGAAACAGAGGAAACTATATAGATGTGAGATCAGTGATTTATGCAATACATCTAGCTGATATTTAGGAATAAGAAGAAATTAGGTTATAGTGAGCATACTACAATTGCTGAATACCCAAATGCCATGCATTGTCCTCTAAGTAGCTTGTCTGCACCAACACAGCCTGAACAAATTTGTGGTAGTGTTTATTCCTTTAGCATGAACATTTTAGTGCTGATACTAGTAAACCATTGTGTTATGTAAATAGTATCACTTTTGGAACAGAACATCCCAAAAAAATTATTATTCTAAAGTTTAGCATTTTCAAATGTTAACAATGTGATAAAAATGTGTTTTTCTAAAACATTCATCCATTACCATTCTAAATAAGTGAAATCACATCTTATAATCATGTGGTTCAGAGTTTTCATTGCAAAAACTTTGTAAAAAAAAAAATTATTAGCTGATCCCAACATTTGAAAAATAAAATGAGTTCCAAGAATAGTTTGTAGTGGTTGGGGTAAATGTTTATACGATTTACAATATATCACTTGAAAGGGGATAATAAAAATATTGCTTTTCAGATTTTCTAAAGTGTCTTTCTAGATTTGTCAGTACCAATGAGAAAAAAACCTCAATGTGATAATGAGGTCTTGATACAGAGATGGAAGGATGGAGGTATCTTGGTATTATTACAGGGGTGCAAAAAATTCTAATGGACAAGTTTAAAAATGCAACTACCAGTCCAACAGACAAACTGTATTTTTCTCATTGACAGTAAAAAAAATTTGCTTCGAATCCACCACTCTGTATAAGCCATGTCAGATAATCATGAATTTGCTTTATTGTCACAAAATATTATATATTATATATTGTAGAAATTCTGATGGGCTAGTAAAATTTAGTTGGTTCTGGTCCAGCGGGCTGGTGAAAAATGCAACATTTTTGCACGCCTGTATTAGTGTTAACAGTAGACTTGTTTTATTTTTAGATTTGTCAGTACAGAGGAAAAGAAAACTCAGGGTGTTAAGCGAGATAACGAAGTCTTGATACAGAGACGCAAGGATGGGGGTCTTACCGTACCATACAGAATTATTGATAATCCTCTCAAACTTCAACAAGAAGACTGGTATGTTGTCACACAATTAACAGTGGATTTATAACAGTTGATAGCTGATTTTATCTTTTAATTAGTCAGGAAAATTGAAAAGCGCTAGATCAAGCTTTAGAAATGAATTATATGAGAAAATAATGTGTTTTCTGCACTGAAACAGCTGTTATTGAATGAAATTATTTTGTAAGATGGAAGAAAACATTTGCAGTTATTTTTAGAAATTATTTTGAAGATGGTGGATCCAACCATGCTTTAGACAATAGTGATTAGTATTTATGTTTTTCTATTTTGTTATACTGGGAAAGTTTGTTAATATATGTTTCAATTGATATTTTTATTTCCTTCACTGTCACTTTAACTAATTCCTGTTGTGTCAAATATATCGCATTATTTAATCAGCAACAGGTAAAATATAATAATTATGACAAATTGTCTACAAAAAATGCATTCATCAAATAAGAAATAAAGAGTTGCTGAGCCTGTATGTGTGTATTTGCTATTTTCCATTTGTGACGTTTCCATTCTAGGTTTTGTATAATATGGAACATTTTGGTCCTTTCTGGTTATTATTTTTATTTGTTTTAGGGATCGGGTGGTAGCTGTGTTTGTACAGGGTCCAGCCTGGCAGTTCAAAGGATGGCCATGGAATGGAAATCCTGTGGAAATATTTTCAAAAAGTAAATAAATATCTTCTTACCATAACATCTGAAACGTATTTGAAGAGAAGAATTTCTTTAAATAATTTTCTATTTGTGTCACTAGACTAATAAAATGATTTTGTTTTTCCTAAAGGTTATTATAGAAAAAAAAAAAAAAATTAAATGTCTGAATTAGTTACATGTAAGTAGTCATTTATTTTTGAGGGCTTCAGTTGTAGAAAACCAGAATCAAGCTGATGACAGTGGAGGCTGGTTCACACTTGACTACGTTTTCAAAATAACAAAATATTTGACATCTAACAGCTGATGATTAATAAATCAATGTGCTCTAGTAATGACGTTAAACAAAACAAACAATCGTTTTATTTTATCATGTATCTATAGAAGTTTTCTTCATCTTTATACATTTTATTACAGTCAAAGCGTTCCATCTTAAGTGGTCTGAGTTACCGCTGGACAACAATGTTAAAAAGTGGGCAGTTCACGTGATCTGTCTCGACCGACACAAGCGGCACTTAGATCGCGCTAACCTACAGCAGTTCTGGGAACATCTCGACAGGTACATTTACTATTGCTGGTTTTATATACTACGTCGCACATCTTTAAAGTTAATTTGTAACTTTGAAATAAAGTCTATGCTTTACACAGAAACTATTTTTTAAAAATTGATTTATTAACTATTTTTTAGATTTCAAAGATTTCATTCTCCAAAATAGTAAATCTTTAAAAAAAAAATACTGCTTTTATTTTTGGGATATTGATCAAAATATGGTGAAATACGAGTTAGTTTTAAGAACATATAAAGTTAGTGAATAAATATCCATTTTCTACTAAAACACTATTTTGACATTTCAAAATCAGAAAAAATATATATTATCAATTGATACATAACATCACAAACTAGTTATTTTACTAACAAAAACTAATTATTTTTACTAACAATCTTAAAATGATATATACATCACTTTAGTAAAATAATGGTTAATATTGTTAATTTACTTATACACATTTTAATATATTTTTGCAGGTACCTGATGAAGTACAAGCCTCACTTGAGGTTCTAGTAAGAGGGATGTGTGAAGTGTTGAACTTCGTTGTACATATGTCTTTATCCGACCTGTCCGACGTGCAGCCATGGTGGAAGTAATTCTGGGCTGAAACACATGAATTACTTGGTTTTGTTAAAACCTCAGTCATCCCTAGCAGCCTGACCAATGTGCAGCCATGTTGGAAGTAATTCTGGGCTGAAACACATGAATTACTTGTTTTTGTTAAAACCTCAGTCATCCCTAGCTGTGTGTAAGGGACAGATAATTCCAAATATGTTAAAATTCTGTCTGTTGAAGAAGTTCAGAAGTTATGAACAGGAAACCAATCTTCACCTATTTCTTAAAAAAGACTGATATCTGTAGAAGATAAGTTAAGTTACAGATACATGAATCTTAGAAAACAGTGGAGAAAAAATCTGCTAGATCATAAAATAGAAAAATCCTAGAGCAAAGTTTGTTCATTTGGCGTCTTTAGAGATATAAACTTTATTTTCATCCAAGTTAAAACAGTTCTGCTAATAGTAGTTAAGGGTTTCAAATTACTTGTTTGAGGACCATGGTTGACCTTCATATCACGAGGACACTCCAGAGGCACAGACGGCATAAATGTAAAAGTTACACCTAACATAAGGTTTAACCCTTTTCGTCCTTTGGAATGATTTGCTTCTGATATTTTAACACTGATACATCCACAGTATGTTACTAAATTAATACAATATTTAGATGACTAATACTTTATGTATTATCAATGTCGTTAGAAAGATAGTTTATTAAGATTTTCAGACTAAAACAAGCCCTGTTTCCGCCCTGAAACTTAATAGATTGTCTTATTATTTTGGAATATTTTCTAGGTCTGATACCATTTTAGTTGTTATAAAATGATTACTTCATGAATGGAATGATATGTAACTTTACTGTTTGCTTCATATTTACATTTTGGAATAATGAAGAATGTAAACAGTTTAAATAGTTATAAAATTGTAAATATGTACAGTTAATTAGCATTTTGTTACCGGCTGCATGTTGAAATGTACAAATATGATAAAATACAAGGTGCTGTATTTTACATAATGTTTCTTTATTTCATGTGTGTTGGACATAATGTACAAAAGCATTGTAAGTACCATGTCTGTATTACGAGGAATGTAATTTGCCAGTGCATTACAAATTACCATATATAAATAAAACTACATTCTGATCCTGAAGAGTTTGTTATCAATGGAATAGATGATAGCTTTTTGATGCCAACTATACTGGTTTAAGTTAAAACCATAACCAGTACAAACCAAACATGTTTTAAGTCGATTTAAAAATTCCCCCTTTTCAATAATCTATGTTGAATGTGTAAATGTTTAATATGGCTTTTTAGACAGCTAATTAGTGAAGATGGACCACCTTCATTTCCCATAGACTTATTTCGTTGGGCACAATTACATTTTTCTTTTCTCAAGTAAAGTACAACAAAACCTCTTTACTAGTATGTTAGACCACAAGCAAAGACATTCAATCGAAGTTTGTCATTTGGTCACATGGAGGCACTTCTATATTGTGATAGGGAGTCAATTTTACAAGTTGAAGAAAAAGATCGGTTGTATTAAAAAAATCCAGCACATTATTTATTCAGTGGTCATTAGAAGTCCAACACGTAACATTTTGCAATTCACAATCTTTAGAGAAAATTGTCTACCACTCTCTCCAATTAGCAGTACAGCATTTTAGGAGTTTTCCTAGACTGGATAGGATATACCGTGGTCTTTGATAAACCATTTGTGGACCATTGGTCACTGCACATTTACTCACTATAGGTTGGATCTACCTTTGACTTTAAAATCCCATGCTTTGACTGAGATTTGATCCGAGTACCTACCAGCTATTAATCTTACAGAGTAACCACTACACTGGGGTTGGTATAAGTAGAATGATGTACATTTAATTTGCAAATGAAGCGCATGAGAGTTGTAGTTTTACTAAGTATTATTTGTGTAATTCATAACCAGGCATAACTGACCATAAAATTTGAATCTTTGTATGTACTCTTAATACAAAGAACTCACAATATACTCAACCACAAAAGAAAGTATGCAATAATCAAGTCCTTTATTTCATAAATCAGACGATACTCATGAAAGAAATTCTTGAATTAGATAACCACACATTAGGAGGTGTGTGCAGTAATATCACAAGTTGCCTGTGTTTGCTGCCAATGGACCATTACTGTCATCACCCCATGAAAATATTCAATATTTCCTTTTTGGTTGAATATACTTTGGCGTATAAAGGTAACATCACACAAGAAATAACTTGGCTCATACCTTAAGTTTACACATTTGTACCTTTATATACCATAAAGTATTGTTTCACATCCTCCTACCATTTCTTGTTGAGGAATCATTTGAATAACAAACACAATGAAATCAATTTTATTTGCAAAATGGGGACTTTCATCCGAATTTTACCACACCAAATAGTTAATAGATGTAAAATGCATAAAGATTATTTTAATATAATGCCACAAAAAATGCCATACTAAACTGATTACTTACACATCTCAAAATAAAATACACAAAAGGCACCATCAAAAATAGTTACTATAAAGCAATGTAAAAAGTATGAAACATCAGAAAATAGATTAAATTCATTTCTGACTGTCAATACAGACACTGGGATGTTGTTCTTTAACAAACAGATATTATGGTAAAGGATAATAACATAACCGCCAGGGCTGTTAAAAAGAAAAGGACAACAGTAAAGCAACGGTGAGAGATTGGACATCTGAATATGCCAAGTGATAGAAGGTATACTATACAGCATTTTCCAACTGTACACATACTGACTTAAGCCATGAAATGGAAATGGTTTCTATGTAACCATTAACAAATTTTCTCTGCTTTTGTTCTGTGGCCTACCAAGTAAAAATTTAACCTGGTTATTATGCTACAAGGACAGTTAAGATCTGTAGATTTAAGAAAAAGCTGTAATATATCATGTGTTGGAAATAAATTTCTCTGCTTCAGTTCAGTGGGCTACAAAGTACAAATTTGACATTTGGATGTTTTTTGATAAGCAGAGATTATTGTAAATGATAATAACAAACACTGGGCTGTTCAAAAAAGGTCAACAATGAAGCAACAGGGTGAGAGATTAGACATCTGAATATCCAAGTAATAGTACTAATACTGAGAAGTTATACTATATAGCATTTCTCAACTACACATACTGACCCAAGCCATGAAATGAAAGTAAACAAATTTCTCTGCTTTTGTTCAATGGGCTAACAAGTAAAATTTAACCTGGTTATTATACTACAAGGGCAGTTAAGATCTGTAGATTTTTTTAAAAACCCTCAAATTTATCGTGTCTGAAATTATTACAAGTAATGCATGATTTAAATTGCAAAGTTACCTTTACAGAATTGTTAAGATTTATAGCTCATTCAAAAGATGGGTACCAAATTACCATTATTTCCTAACCAGTGCAAAATGAGTTTATATAAGGTCTAGTTTGATAGGCAGAGGGCTTTCTATGTATGTTTTGTAATTGTTAATTGGTCTGTGACCACAATAACCAGTGAGAGTGGATTAAAGAGATTATTTTCATACCATGATAAGCTGGATTTAGACTTGGTGAGGCCCTAAGCTATACACAGATTGGAGGCCCGTATTAAAAATTATAGTAAACACAAAAGCCACATCAAATTTTACAAGCATAATTTTTTTTGTGTGAAGCCTATATCCAGCACTATCTATGACAGTGTCAAAAATATTATACAACTTCGACCGTAGCCCCCTAGATTTTGAGGCCCACGGCTTCGTCCTGCCAGACTACAGGTAAATCCGGTACTGCTGATAAGGCTATATGAATGCAATGAACATTTTAAAACATATTACCAATTTCAGCAAGGAAATACATGTACATATCTTAACATATATAAAAATGCACGTTAGCTGTATGTACATGTATCTGCTATAGTAAGAATGTTTTTTTTTAAATACATTTTTTTGGTAACTTATCAAACTATTTTTAGTTATGAAAATATTTCAATTATTTGCAAAATAATCACAAAAAAGCATATAACCTACAAAATGTACCAGGCTACTGGTCCACCACCAATTATCTAATTTTTTTGTGTTTTTATTTTTTTAAATGGGATCATCATGCATAATGACTAATGAAATTAAAACATGAAAATTTCCCAATAATTAATAAAAGATTCTGTCATCTGACTGAAAGACATTGAGTGAGAATAAAAATATAAAATTATTCAAGTATTATTATTTTTTATTTCACAAAACATTACCATAGTCCACTTAAGATTTAAAATCAATTTTTATTTTTTAAATTAATTTTGTAGTTATTAAAACAGCATTACATAACAAACACAAAAAATCCCTTTCAGCTCTCTCATACATTAGTTAAAAACACACAAAAATATATGGATTTTATAAAAAGAAACATTAGGGCAAACATACTTGACATAGATGTCATTGATGCAATAAAAACATTCTCTATTTTCAATTTGTAGTTTGACAAAGTGAATACAGTCAAACCTGCCCATGCGGCCACCTGTGTTAAAGGGTCACCTTTATTTTCTCCAAAATCAACTAATTTAGTACAATATAACCTTCATTAAGCAACCACCTGTATTAAGAGGCCACATTTTACATTATGGGTGGCTACTTAAGACAGGTTTGACTGTATTTTACAAGACTAATTCTATTGAAAATTATTGTAAAACAAAGCCCACTTCCTTTAGTTAATAACACACTTTATATTAATTAATTTATAGTGAATTACAAAAATTTCAATAACTTTTTCACATCAAAGAAAAAAAATAAACCTTGATTTTTCAAACTTTTAAGATTATGGAAAATATTTTTAATTTCCAAAATGTCTACAAACCCTGAGCATAGTCACACAAACTTCATACACAATTTATATAAACCTGACAGATTAATGAAAATCCAAAACTAACATTTCTCCACCATATCATAATCCAGCATATTGAAACAAAAATGTATAAAAGCCCATAAAATGAGCTGGGTATATGCAATAACTACCTACCATTTACAATGTCTGAGAAAACATAGGTAAATGTAAAAATTGTATACAAATGAAAAACACAGCCAGGCACACTTAAAGAAAATTATACAGTCATCTATATGAACATTGCCAAATTTGTTAAAGTGAGACAATACAAACAGTACTGATGGGAATACAATTTATAATATCAATCCAACACATTCTAATATGGTATGATAATTTGAGTAACAGAAGTTTGTCCAGTTTGATGTCAATAACCACAAAATATATTATTGGCAATCATTAATCATTTTTACATAATATTTCAAAATTGGATTCTGTGCTCCCACACACATGCATATATTCAGCTACTTCCTGCCATTAACACAAAATCCTGCGTACGCGAGAGCTGGTTTTTGGTTGGAGGAACAATTCAAACAGAAGACAAAATATTATTCCTTTATCCAGTCGAGAATCTGTGGTGTGAAGTAACTGATGATTATATCGGCTCCTGTACAATAAAAATAATAATTAATAACTGGTTAATAATGTGTATGCATATGTCAGTGGCCCCCCAATAGCAGATGTTTATTTTTTGTGCAGGGGGGCAATCAATCAATAAAGCACATGTCAGTGGCGACATAAACAAAGTTATAATAGATTTTAGGCTGCTATCACAAATTTTAAAGGCTGCATAATGCATAAACAAATTTAAAATACAACATTCTGATTATTCTGACTATTTTCCATGACCTACCATCAAAACCGCCATTTTTCTGGGGAATAAAATGACTTTCCATGAACCAGACAGATCCTGCTCAGGGGTTAAAGTTCATGACAGCATTATATCACATTAAGCCCTGTAAACAACTTTTATATTTGCTGATGTGCCCTTGTTGTATCACCAAATTCAATAATTGGCATACCCTACAATGAATTTCAACCCCTGTACACTGACCTGCTCTTCTCATGCTGACAAGTGACTCCATGACAACGGCCTTCAGTTCAAATGCACCAGCCTGTGCTCCGTGATACAACATGGCAAATTCACCAGATACTTGGTAGATAGCTAGCGGGTGAGTGGGATACTGTCAAGAAAAAACATTGACAATTCCATTTTAATCATCTTCATACTGTGAATAATGAAATTAATGTAATAGTTAACTCATGGATTTTAATTTTACACCCAATATTGTAGTGGTTTTTGGAAATGCAAGATCATTAATAAAAATATTTATTTTAGATAACCCTAGCAATCACCCTACGTTAATTTCTTGTCGCATGAATTGCATGACTTGGGTTAAGTGGATATTTACAATAATAATGAAAATTTCACCAAAAAACCATATGTCCATGAATGCTCTATTTTCACAATGTATTCCTAATAAGATATTTATTTATTTAAAACCTCCCACCCCCAGAATAAAGTAAACCAACCACTGAGGGTCCTAATATGACTTATCTAAATAAATCACTTAAAATCTTTCCAAAACTGTTTGCTGTAATCAGACCATATACAACTGGACAACTGCCCAGCTTATTTTTATTTAATTAACATTTAAAATATAAATTGTTAATAACTTTGCACAGAAATAAAAGACTTCATACCTTCTTTTTGACCATGCGGACAACATCGAGATAGGCCGTTCCTGGCTTGACCATTAACATGTCTGCTCCTTCTGCCACGTCTCTTTTCTAATGGAGAGAACAACACAAAACTGTGAAAGTCAAAGTAAGCAAACACCCAGTTGTGTAATCCATTTTGTTTAACATCCAATAACCGATGATTAATAAATCCATGTGATCTAGTGGTGTCGGTTAAAAAGAAACAAAATCTGTTTTGGCTACTGAAGCAAATCCTTTAAAAAAATTATATTATTGTTAGCTAAAACTATGCTTAAATGGGCTGTGTTTTAATTACTTTCAGTGTGCACTAAAAATAGCCCAGACCAGACTATTGTAGCATCAGCTAAAATACTTTAGCATCTACGTGGACATTCTTCTAGC
>JAULBS010127026.1:0-13697 GCA_032355785.1 Symmetromphalus regularis
TGTACTATGCTGTCAGAAGTGTATTCTAATTACCAATGGTCATAGGATGTACTATGCTGTCAGAAGTGTATTCTAATTACCAATGGTCATAGGATGTACTATGCTGTCAGAAGTGTATTCTAATCATCATTGGTCCACCACTGGCATACCAAATGTCATAGTTTGTACTATCCTGACAGAAGTGTATTTCTTTCACCAATGGTCATAGGATGTACTATCCTGTCTGATAAGTGTTTTCTAATCACCAATAGTCATAGTGTGTACTATCCTGTGAGAAGTGTATTCTAATCACCAATGGTCCACGACTGTTTTTCAAATGTCATAGGATTTACTTTTTTGTCTGAGAAAAGTATTCTAATCACCAATGGTCATAGTATGTCTTATCATGTATGAGAAGTGTATTCTAATCACCAATGGTCATAGTATGTCCTGTCCTGTCTGAGAAGTGTATTCTAATCACCAATGGTCATAGTATGTACTATCCTGTCTGAGAAGTGTATTCTAATCACCAATGGTCATAGTATGTCATATCCTGTCTGAGAAGTGTATTCTAATCACCAATGGTCATAGTATGTACTATCCTGTCTGAGAAGTGTATACAAACGAAACCATACCACTAATGAAAATGAATAACCTATTATGGCGTTAGCAGGAGCAACAAGTTTCTTTTACAGATCACGTGACTTAACTACCATATGTTTAAACCTTATAGCAACTGCTTAAACAATGTTTGTGGTATCGTTAAACAAACATTCCTTTTGAATGAATAAGAACCTATATGACACATACGCTTTATTAAGATGATTACAATAAACGCTACATATAAAGATTAAATTACTAGCTGTCAAACATTGGAACAGTTATACGAAAGAAACCGAAAATAAACGAAACAAAACAAAAACATATGCCCTCTGTCATGTATGAATCACACGAACTATCAATGATTTACCAGCTGCAGACATATTATGGAAATAACAAACATAACTCATAGGTTACCACTTATAATAATAATAATAAACACAAAAACACAAAGCACAATAAAAAATAAAAAAGATTTAATTTTTCAACTGTGAATGTTCTTTTCATGTGAAAGACTTACAACATAAGTTTTATTTTTTTTAACACCACTAATATATATTGATTTATTAATCATCGGTTATTGGATGTCAAACATTTGATAATTCTGACACGTATATCTTTAGTAGTAACCCGCTACATTGTTTCCATTAGCGCAACGGATGTTTTATATACATTTCACATTAAAATAGGGTATAGTTTGTACTGAATCATATAATAAAACTGAGCTATTCAAATATCTACATTTCAATTAAAGTGGAATATATCTCTACATATTTTTATGATGTCTTAATACTACACATTGCAACCATTAGAAGAAAGATTTACCTACAGCAAATGTTTTCAAAAATATATTTGACTTTTTGTCTTTCTTCCTAAAAGATGAAGGTTAGACACGTGTAGGTCGGGGTTTTATTTATTTTATTTTTTTATGTTTGTTTGTTTATTTATTTATTATTTATTGTCTCGGTGTTATGGACAAACATACAGTTATGAAACTAATCAGTGTTTTTGTGCTATTCCATTAAAACGAACAACATATACATGTACATGTATATCATAACCAACATAGAAATGCATTGTAATATGTACTAATACAATTAATATATTAAGTTACTTCTTTTTACAAAAATAAAGTAGTTTGAAATTAGTAAATTACACAGATGTTTGAACGTGTTTGAATAAGGATAACTATAATTTGTTTTAAATTATTATTTCATTTCATCTTGTTCTTTAATTTTTATAAATAAGTTTAACGTTGGTTTGCTTTATCTGAGAAAAAAACAACGTTAAACAGTTTTGAAAAAAACCAAAAAAAAAAACCTAAGAAAAAACCACTGTATTTTTTAAATTTTAATAAAACTCTGAATTAAAAAGAAAGAAAAATTGACAAAATTTGTTTTCGGCGATTCTCACATTAAACAAAGATGCACCTCCAATATAATTATTGTCTGCTCCACCGATAACTTATAACTGTTTAGTAACAACTAGGATGTAAGTATTTTATTATTTTGTGTATGCTATAGTTATATCGAAATAGCTATAGTTATATCAAAATAGCTAAATACAATTTTTTTTTTTTTTACATAATTGTAAGTTCTAAAATCGTTTATTGTTGTTTTTTTCGTTTTTCGCTCGCATTTGTTTATATTTTAATATAATTATATGGAAATTCATAGGGAAAATAACATTTTCTACCGATTCCAAAACTTCTTACCTTTTTTCTACACCATTACCCAAATTATTGTTATCCACGAAAAAAACACGTCCCCCTTGAAGGAAACAATACTGTAGTATATCATTTTATTACAAAATGCATTGATTTTGAGCAGATATTATATATTATATAACGAAACAGAGCAGTTACTCTCAATTAAAGTCCAAAATCAGTTCATAACATTAGAATAACATCTGAAAATTGTGTTGAGTTCCACAGAATCCAGTTAGAAAAAACTAACAAAAATAATATTATTAGTATAAAATTTACTTAATACATTAACAGAATAATCATAGCGTGTACCTTAAGACACTGAAAAAGATTAAATATTTTTTTAATAGAAAAATAACAAAATTCTAATTAAATAAGAATTTAAATACTAAAACACGAACATTAAAACTATATAATATAACTTAAATGACATTAAATTTAATTAATTCAAGTAAAAAATATTTTGTTCAGATTTATTTAAATTAAAGAAATGTGTTTAAAAGTATATGTAAATGTTATTTGCTAATAAATTATAGTTGTTAATTTCATAGTATATATATAAAATATATCAGCATTTCGGTTCATTTTCATGCGTACATAAAGAAAATAAGAATAGAATAGGAATTAAAACTAAAATTAGCAATAAGCACTAACCATAAGTATTTGAACAAATACTCTAGTATGGGAACTCCTCTTATTAAGATCTGACCGTTACCGTAAAAAAC
This sequence comes from Symmetromphalus regularis, assembly GCA_032355785.1. NCBI lineage: Eukaryota > Metazoa > Mollusca > Gastropoda > Neomphalida > Neomphalidae > Symmetromphalus > Symmetromphalus regularis. The sequence continues at coordinate 3,010 of JAULBS010127026.1, forward strand.
CAAATCAAGAAATTCTCCGAAACTTTTACATCTTAAATTTAATTTTTGCATCAAAATTTCATTTTAAAGTTATACAATTTAAGAACAAAAGATAAAATAACGAAAAACGTTTCCCCTTCAACCCTCATCCCAAACATTAATTGTTTCTATTTAGCGAAATTAGTGCAATTTTAAGTTCATGTGGCTAAAAATATGATTAAATTTGTTTCGTTTTACATCACGTGATAGCAATATTTCCAATCCAAACATTTATAACAAAAATAATTACAAAATGGAATTATTGTTATGTGATGTCCATAAAATGAATGTCTATAAGAAAACAATTTACTAGAAACGTACTGAATTAAATACAATGTTTAACACAAATACGAAACAGCGACGGAAACTTGTAAATTGTTTACATGGTGGAAAAGCACTAATTGTCTGTTTTCCGGTTAATAGCATTACGAAAGAGCGCCAGTGTAGCCCGTTATTAATAATATGCCACACATTTTAAACCTTGCTATATTTCCCGGCGCTCAATCTTTCTAACATATCTACTATCATTATTATTATTTTTAAATCATTTATAATTGACTGAAAATTTGACAGAAAAAGTGTGTTTTTTGTAATATTACGAAATAGTAAAAATAATAAGAATTTAAAACATAAAAATAAATAAAGGTATAAAAATAGAAAATAAGAATGAGGAACCAAAACCAGAAAGAAAAAAATATTCGCCAGTTTATAAAAACAAATTCTTTTACTAAATCTGATATTTAGCGACATGAAATATGCGATCCACATATTATTTTATAATAATGTAAACAATTGTATACTGTTTGAACATTATTTAAACGGTAAGAAAGAATAAATAAATATACCTCACACTCTAAGTGCTGACTTGAACAAGTTCTACAAGTAAAAATCACGCCCAATGTATTCACCAGAATCATTCAAATTTATTTTACTACACCTTTACGTTCATCTCTGCGCTCAACTATCAAGAGGATAAGAACCAATTCGTTTATAGTGAGGTAGCCAAAATCATTTGTAGATCGAAGCAATAATAACATACGCTTGCTTTCTAGTATACATAAGCTCTGTGAACGCTGTGGGCACAATGCCCGATGTTGGACAAGAAGCTCTCAACTTATTCAACCCGTATGTATGTATGTAAATGCACAACCTCTGTTGGCCAGACCTGGAATTGGCGATATCCCGGAGTTTCCGACTACACCAATGTCTCAGCCAAACTCTTCAAAAGTTACATGATAGAATAGTCAGCGTGCAGTGTACCAGGAAGCGAGTTTGGCAATAGCAGTAGTAGTAGGAGTCTCTTGAGTAGAATACAGGTAGCTGCCACACTGGATGAAACAACCAGACGGGATTTACTTGTTCTTTTGGTTAAAATTCTAGATAGCGAAAGTTTTAAATTCTATAAGTTTTAAATTCCAGATTTGGATTTATTTTTTGTTTCTACGCTTCATTGTTATTTCTGAAAATGGAATAAATATAAATATTCATGGATGTATTGGAGAGTTGATGAGGTCTGGACAGAAGGACCAATGGCAATGACGTGGGGTTTTATGATGATCTGTGATCGCATCAATATGATGGCCGTTTTGACGGCTTGAGTGTACACATCTTGTCTCTCTGAGCGTACACAGAGCACAAGCACCAATCACAGAGTGTTTAATGTGCGCTTATTTCCTGGCAGACGGCACTTGATTGAGCGACTACCTCCTACTCGCCAGACCCAGGCGACATGCTCAGAGGCCCCCCGCCGGCCACAAACACAGCCAGGGGACATGATGTACATCAGGGATACTCACCAGGAGTCGCTCTACCACAGACCACAGCATCATGGTATGCCACACCCCGGCAACCCCCACGGGATTCCTCACCCAGGTCCTCATGGACCTCCCGACAGGTGTCCCGTGTATGACACATACCCTTCGGTGAGTGACCAATGTTGTGTGTATTATGTAGTTCGTGTATGTAGTTATTTAGCTATATAATAATGTTTAATAATGTTTTATTATTATTATTGTTGTTATTATTATATTTTATTGTCAGTTAAAATTGCACAGGTTTCAGACATGAGACACACACAAGACGGTAAGTGACCATGTTTTATGCTTATTTTATATTGCATACTTACTTGTTATTCAGATATATACATAATAATTAAATATTATTATTATTATATATAACAATTACATGTATATCATAATATTATTATATATAATAATTAACAATGTATTTCAAATTGTTAAAGGCATATATATGACTGGTGTGTGATACCTACTATATAAAGTGACCATCTGTAAAATAAAATGTTTTTATTTTAATCACATACTAATTAAAACATAAACCTCAACTTCACATGATTAGGTCTATGGAGAAGGAACAAAAAAAAAAAAAAAAAAAAAAAAAAAAACTGTTAACATAATTATATTCAGATAAGGAAAACAGAAGCTTGGTTAAAAAGGAAAGTTAACAGAAGCTGGAGTGCAAGTTATTTAGCAATGTAATAGTAAACTATTTACTGATAGAATAAAAGAGGTGTCCTCTGATTGAGACATGCCATATATACAGCGATACCATATAAACAGTGAACACACACCATATATATTTAGTGTGTGTTCATTATGTAGGATATTATTTATATCAACATAATTATGTATTGACAATTCTTAACGTGTACATTTACATAATGAGATATTCTTAGTGTCGTCATTATTTCATTTCATAAATTTTAAAGTTTTAGATCGAAATTTCCATTTTGTTAACAGTTAATAACATTATTTATCATGACACATAACATACACTTTTACAAACTTGAATAATAATTGGCGTAAATGTGAAGTGCTTGTCTGTAGATATTGATGTTTTATGGGATGTTATATTTGTTATGTCGCTGGCGATGACAGCAATATCACCCCAGTCTTTGAGATACGGCAGGATTGCAACAAATCGAACAAGTTGTTGTCCCTCGCGTGCCAGATTTTACTTCTTGTGTTTGTGTTCGCGGGCAGTTATTTGAGAAAAAAGACACGAATTAGGTATTATTGCAGATAAAACACAAATAAATGTTATGTCTTGCATCTGGCAAAACATAAGAGACGCGACTCGCTCACATTGTTTATACATATTTATAAACAGGATAGGCGCAAGGTGAAATGCCGTGTCGGGACTTATTTAATAATTCGACATCACATACTCACATGTTGTCCATTATATGCTTATCAATATTACGTATCACGGGGAATGGAATACAGTTGTAGTAGACAAAACTGATCAGTTGGGATTTGCATTTTCTACATGTTTCAAGAATTTAAATCCCAAATATTATCCAAAATAGTAAATATCAGGGCCCGCTGAAAGTAGGGGTGGTGGCAGAGGCACTGAAAAGTTGGTGACCGAAGGGCAGCAGCGTTCCTGTAGGAACACCCTCATACTTCAAAACTTTACGGATTTCGGCCACTTTGTTTTGTCACCGAGCCTGGGAATATTTTTATTCAACAAAATATTTTTTATAGATTTTTTTGTATTAGTTGTCCCCTAAAAAGTAGGGGCGGGGCATGAAACCCGGCCCCTCACCCTAATCCGCGGTGTCTGAATTTATACAAACGTTTGGTTTCGTATATGATGACTACAATTATTTTGGTTTGCTTGTGATACAGAGATATAACTAAAAAAAAATTCTTTCATACTTAGCTTTATAGAAGTTTTGAACTGTTGAAAACATGTATTTTAACGAACAGTTTTTGTTACAAAATGCAAGGCAATAGGACGACGTGTGTTCATATTTATCAGCAGTTATTCAAAGGTATTACAATATGTTCTCATTTTTAATTTACTACTTTATTGATTAATTATTTACAAGTAATAAGTAATGTATATATAACACTATATGAAACTTAATAAATTTAATATAAGCGAACAGTGTATATATATACAGTTGATAGAATTCGCAAGTTTTTTTTTACAAAACATTTTAAATCCGTCATATTAATATAATATAATTTATATAATAGCATGGTTCGCATTTATATAAAAAAAAGCCTTCAGATAATTTTATAACACATTTGTAAACATTCAGAACAAAATACCTGTTGGTTTCCCATGTTTGTTTATTACACGAATTTTTATTACATAAATATATAACTCCTATTTTTTCCAAACAAAATGATAAAAGAAAGAAAGAAAGGACAACAGCTACTTGTTGATTTATGTTAGTATGGTTAAAATTGTTGGGTTTCTATATGCACTGACAGTCATAAGAATTACTATCTTAAGTACATTTGTTCTTTAATTATATCCGATGGACAGTTTTGCAATACAATAGCGCTTTATTCATGTAATACATTTATTTCACAACAGTATGGGAGGTTTTTCTTTATCTACAAACAATGTCAAAAGCGTCATTTGTACAATAAAAAAACCCAGAATACATATATCATTCTATCTACTCTTTCATGTGCAAACTAAATTAAATAATGCTGAAAAATGAAATACTAAAAGAGATTTAATGAATGCTTAAAGACGTTAAAAATGTTAATGTTTAAAAGTGTTCTATTTTTGCTTCCAAGTCATTTCTAGAACTGATACAGCAATGCGACGCCGTTCTTCCATTTTGTTTTTCAAACCACAAGGAGAAATTGAAACTGGATCCAAGGAAACAATCAGACTTACCAATCTATCAAAGAGTGGTGCTACAGTGCGAAAAGAGCAAATAGTGGCTGCCTCGCACTCAGTCACAAACAACTGACATTATTAACATTAGTTAGCTCTCTGGTTAAATGATTAAAAGTAAAATGGACGCACTTTAAGTTAAATTAGTTATTTTTGGAGTCTTACATTTGATAATTTTTTAAAACTTAATTTGATAAAGAGTTCCAAGATGTACACAAAAACTGTTAATTGACACTATGTTTCAACGTGTTATGACCCTCTGAACATGTTTCACATAGCTAATATTAATTGTTATTTTATCAACATACATATATATGTATATTCGAGACGTCGCTTACTGGTTGTACTGTTATTGTTATTATTAGAAGCGCTCGTAGTGAGTTGTCAATAATACCTAGTTAAAACAAACAGATCACTCATAGCAACGCGTGATGGTTTGCTGTCGCCTAACTTTGTCCGATAGCAACGCGTGATGGTTTGCTGTCGCCTAACTTTGTCCGATAGCAACACGTGATGGTTTGTTGTCGCCTAACATTGTCCGATAGCAACACGTGATGGTTTGTTGTCGCCTAATTTTGTCCGATAGCAACACGTGATGGTTTATTGTCGCCTAACATTGTCCAATAGCAACGCGTGATGGTTTGTTGTCGCCTAATTTTGTCCGATAACAACACGTGATGGTTTATTGCCGCCTAACATTGTCCGATAGCAACGCATGATGGTTTGTTGTCGCCTAATTTTGTCCGATAACAACACGTGATGATTTATTGTCGCCTAACATTGTCCGATAGCAACGCGTGATGTTTTTTGTCACCTAACTTTGTCCGATAGCAACACGTGATGGTTTATTGTCGCCTAACATTGTCCGATAGCAACACGTGATGGTTTATTATCACCTAACTTTGTCCGATAGCAACACGTGATGGTTTATTGTCTCCTAACATTGTCCGATAGCAACACGTGATGGTTTATTGTCACCTAACTTTGTCCGATAGCAACACGTGATGGTTTGTTGTCGCCTGATTTTGTCCGATTGCAACACGTGATAGTTTGTTGTCGCCTAATTTTGTCCGATAGCAACGCATGATGGTTTATTGTCGCCTAATTTTGTCCGATAGCAACGCATCATAGTTTGTTGTCGCATAACTTTGTCCCATAACAAATCTCGTCAAAAATTGAAATATGTATCGCTGAAATATAGGATTGTTTGTTTAAAGACACTTTAGCAAACTTATTAATCAATGGCTTTAAGACGTTTGTTTTATTATTAGATGTCAAACAGTATTTTGTGATACTAGGCTACTCTTTCCGATTAATAGCAAGGAGATTTTTTTATACATTCACCTTCTCTCAGATAAGACGACACAAGATCTTTGTTTAGCCAGTTACAAACCACTGACTGTGAGGAGTAATAGCCCAATGGACTCACTGACGGGGCTTGATCTAACGACCTATCGAACCTCAGACGGACGTTCTACCTCTGAGCTACATCCCGTTTGTAATGAACACTGATAATTAAGATAAACAATACATACACGTTTAATATCTCAAACAGCTGCGCTTAGGTCGAATTTATTTCAGTGCTATATCAACAACAAAAAACCTGCAAGCACGCTGTCCTGGGCATACATTTCAGCTTAGTCCAGAGGCAATAACATTTAAATCCACGAATATCGGTAATTACGACCTATTCATTATTTATCGATCTGTGTTTGATAACATGAAGATAAAAGAAATCAATAGATGCATTTATTGTAAATAAATGAAGAGCATACATTTTACGTTCTGATATAAAGATGTTTTGTACTGGAACAGTTATTTGGTCATTTAGTGTTATATTATAAGGTATTATTTAAATTGTACGTTTACAATCCGGTGTTCTCTCCATCTCTCTCTCTCTCCCTTCCTCCCTCCCTCTCTATCCCTCCCTCCCTCCATCTCTCTCTCTCTCTCCCTCCCTCACACTCTCTCTGCATTTGCATGTTTACATGCATGAATTCATACATACATACATACATACATACATACATACATACATACATACATACATACAAACATACATATATAATTGACTGTTATAATGCCACGAAGTTGTTATAATTAGTCAATTCTCTATTCCTCTCCAATCTGTCACCACACAAACACACATACTCCGTTATCTACACGAATGAACGTCAAAAATGATTAACCACATAACAAAAGAAAATAAATGCACACATCCACGCGTCTTTATAATTCGTCTTTTGCTGAAAGACCCGTAAAGAAAATTACGATGTTTATTTATATTGAGGCCAGTCGACGTCGAAGATGTCAGAAAACAAGACCATAGCCCTTCACGCTAACATTCATGATTACTACAACGTCATTTTGTCATTCCTTTAAAACAATTTCTCAGGCTGAAAGGCGAAAGGTCATTAAACTTCTTGAGATAGTTTTCAAGGGAGAAATGTAAATGTGTTAATACCCGCTATATGATTTGCCTTTTTAAGAAGAAAGCGTTTGTTTGCTAGTCGGCTGTCTTCTGCTACTGAGACAATGGTTGCAATTCCAGATTTGATTGTCTTGCATTTAGAGATGGCGTTTGGATCGACTTAGCTAACAAGCGTCAAAGGAAACCTGCTCTTTTATGTGAATCTCCGTGACATTATACACTACTGTTTTGCCACAAACACAAGGCACGGAATGTTCGGTTGAAAAATCACTTCAAGGGGTTATTTTTTGGTCAACATAGTTTCCCTGCGGAATATCGTTACGTTTAGACTGTTTTATACAATTACGTATCGATATAGTTTTGTTTTCTACCAACATCAAGCAGTTATTTAATTCATAATTCTTGTTTGCACGTAAATATAATTATGTTTTCTATTCGACCAAATAAAGTGTGGTAGAAAGCCAATCTGAACTCTTTCCCACAGTATCCTTGAACACTACCTGTTCAAACCAACAGGCAACAAAGTCGAACCAAGACACACAGAAAAGAAGAGTTGCAATAAAAAATTCAATATTAATATATCATAGGTGTCTATTGAGTTTTAAAGTGTGTACACAGGTTTATAATTGTTTATAATTATAATAATAGAAAAGAAGAGTTATTGATGACGCACGACGGTAAAAAGGCAATAAAAAATTCAATATTAATATATCATAGGTGTCTATAGAGTTTTAAAGTGTGTACACAGGTTTATAATTGTTTATAATTATAATAATAGAAAAGAAGAGTTGTTGATGACGCACGAAGGTAAAAAGGCAATAACAAATTCAATATTAATATATCATAGGTGTCTATATAGTTTTAAAATGTATACACAGGTTTACAATTCTTCCAAAAACATTCTCAAATAAAAAAAATTTGCACACATTTCCTTACAATTATATACAACTACAAAAAATTACTTTTTATCATATATTAAAATTGTGAAAAACAAACAAAATACTGGAAAAATATGTAGCAAAACTCTTACACGTTTAGTGACCAGTTACTGCTTGCAAACTGAATAGAAAATACCTTGAAATAATTAAAGTGTTGACTGATTTGTTATCATCATATATATTTTCCAAAAGTGATGCCAACTCAGTATAATCTTTAAACTATTAGCTACTAACAGATACGTTGTTATGAATGACTTCATGTTTGTTATGTGATTAAACGTTTATCAAAAAATCAGCTCGAAATGCTTACCACGGGATTTTACTAATGGTTTCGTTGATCAAGTGGAATTCAGTGGATCTGTTAAATTATAAACAAGCTGATCAGAGTTATTTTTGTGTTATTTACCAATCGAACTAAGAAACTCAAAAACCAATGAACATGCTTATGACTGTCCCATAAAAAATCAAAAGCACTAAGTATAAATACAAATTCCATTCTCAAAGAACTTTCTGAACGCGATCTTGATATATGACAGAGTTAAATTATGTTCAGAATATAAAAGAGTTATGGAATTTCTATAAATATATTTTTAAAGCAGTAAAATTAAGGAAAGAAGATTTGTAAAATCATACATTCGCCGTTACACTATTTTACGTATACATGTGCATTTATCTTCAATTTATCATATTTTTATTGTTTTTCTGTAAAGTCAAACAGACACACACACACACACACACACACACACACACACACACACACACACACACACACACACTCAGACACACACACAGAGACACACTGACAGACACACACACACACACACACACAGGCGCGCGAACGCACACACACATGCGCACGCACGCACACACACATATTCATGAGCTGAAAAGCTCAAAGTGAAAAAATATGTAGAATATAAGCGACATTATGGCAAACATTTAATCTATAAAATGTACTGTGAAAGCTCATTGGTGGTATGGTTACGTAAGATAAGCCTACACACAGGACTCTTGGTATGTATGTCAGTTTAAGGTTTCATTGTGTGTTCAGCAAGAGTCAAAACTATTTATACACACGAATAATCGTGTTATATTCACAACAAAAAGTGTAATCTCATACCCGATTGTGTAAATCCTGTGACATTACGCACGAGGGCGATCATGCGTAAATCACACTGCGTCGCCAAGCGTTAAACTACGATAGCAGAATGCACGCAAGAAAAAAGTGCCCTCTGACGTTATCCAATATCGTCACTATTTCAAATGATATCACGAAAGAAAGGAATGTTTGTTTATTGGCACCACAGTAGATTATTTAGGTATCAAACATAAATATACATAACATATTTAAAATAATAATTATATACATGTATATATACTAATAATTATATAAAAAGATATTTGATTGCAACACCAACCAAAATCCTCAAAGAAAATGACAAATTTAATAGAAATGTTTTAAATAAAAAAAGAAAGCTGCTTTCTATAAAACTATGGTACATACATCTGATTAAAATATTTAAATATTTACAGAAAAAAAGAAAAAGATAAAAGAAACCGTCCAAGGATCATGACAACCATATTAGTATTACATATATGTTCTAATTTTCCTTTTTGATACATACAATCCGATACTATGTTATGCTACTTTTTAATTCTCACCTACTGTATTTTAAACAATGAAATATAAATGTACGTTTGATTTATTAAAATCGACTTCCAGAACGGAAATCCGTTTGCGTGTTCTTTAAAAAGTAAAATAAAAGACAATATTCACAAAATATTTGACTTATTTATATTTTCTTTGGCAATGCGTTGAGGATTAAAACTAAATACTCTTTTTTATGTGCGAGCATCAATAATTCAATTAAATTACACACACAAACAGCAGATGCAAAATACTTTCTGACCCCCCCCCATAAAAAACACACACTCTTAAACACCTAACCCCTTCCACCCAAACATTAAACAAACATACCACTATGTATTCAATAATAAATTTATGTTGTCACATGCCAAAGGTAGAGCAAATGAGTTTTCAGACTCTTTCACTAGCTTAACAGATTAAGTAGTCCTTCCCTAAGTGTTTAATCTCTTAATCCAGTAAGGATAAATGTGGTGCAGATTACGTGAACATATTACATAATGCTGAGTTAGTGTGTGGTGTATTGAAAGAGTTGTTATTTCAAGTATGTCTCGTTTCGTTTCACAGATCAGTATATTATATCTACGTGTGTGGACAGCGGACAACGTTTTCTGTCAAAGTTGCATATACTGGGCTACAGTAGGTTGTCGGATCGCTTTCCGTTAGTGGATCTACAGGGCTTCTTCGGTTCAATTGTGGTCCACAAATGGTATATAAAAAACTTTGAATTAATCTGCTGCTAATCAATATAAATGTGTGTCTCTCTGTGTGTATATATATTATATTTTTTTTTTTATACTTAGTCCATTTAATGATCTGACTCTCCAGATCAAAGGTAAATGACAGTATTATGCACCACATAAGGCCTTTCGAGTGAAGCTATACCTTTCGAATTAAAGAAAGAGATATTTTATTTAAAAAACATTATCCCCAAGACAAAATAACTCGTAACTCGGCGTTTTAGTCCGATAGCAAAATTCATCCTAAAAATTAC
>JAULBS010127037.1:0-13697 GCA_032355785.1 Symmetromphalus regularis
TCATCATTATTATTAATGCTGTAGATATTGGTGATTATCCATGATTTAATAAAGAGGAACGAACCTAACATTGCAGCATTGTGTGATTATCCTTCCACAATACCTGCTGCTACAGTAACACCTTGGACCTACACCCCCACTGAGTGTTATGTAATATTTGAATGGCCCCTAATGATGCTAATTACTGGTAATACCCATTACACTATTAAAAGTTATATATTATTTTCCAGCAATTAATTTCAAATGAAGTTTAATTTTGGTGGGTGAGTATTTCTCATTTAGTTGGTGGGAACAATTGAATAAGCTGAAAACATGAACTATCTCACTAATGATGAAAAATGTGTAAAAGTATACTGTGCAGATAAAAATAAGCCACTGCGTTGAAATATAATTGTGATTATAAATATCAGTGAAAAAGTGAAAAAAGCAAGTCGACTGGTTTTCTTCAGTAATTTTGGATCAGTAAGGACATGCATATGAAGCTCCTCGACTGGTAGCCATTAACAGATTTGGGTCATATATGTTGCCATTGACAACAATATCCAGGAAACATCCTTTAAGACTTTGCTTAACAACATTTTGAGAAAATACAATATTGGCATCTGAAAAGAGAAAAAGAAAATATTGTCATTTCATGAAGATAATATTTTTTAATTTGGAAGAAAATAAAAATAAAAACAATCTGAAATTGAATAATAATAGGACATATTTATACAGATATAAAAAGAAAGATGTTCTTTTTTTTTCTTTTTTTTTTTTCTTTTTTCTTTTTTACACAAAATTAAAAATACCAAACCTCAAAACATGATACAATTTTTAAAAGACAAAAGTATTATTTAGTTCAACAAATATCTTAGCTCAAGAAAGAGTCCATGGCAAGTATAGACAAAATCATGAGGATTACTGAATTTTTTATATTTACCCAGGGAAGAAATATGATAAATATGTTCCCCATTATGACTGCTAATGTGAGTAAAAAAAAAGAAGTTTTTTTTATATTAACTCAGTGAAAAAATATGATAAATAATTATGTTCCCCATTATAACTGCCCACTTGAGTAATAAAACATATATTTACCTCGAAAACCACCAAAGTATGCCTCCTGATTTATGATAGACGGTGTAGTGAAACCAGATGTGTATGGATATGTTTTGCTGAAAATGTTGTCAATCTGAATACCAACTCCTGATGGTGTCACCAGCATGGTCACATGATGTGGCACACCATCACAAAGGCTATGAGTGCCATAGATGACCACAGTAAAAGGCTGGATATTACCGATTATGACTTTGAGCTGAAAAAAAACAAATAAACCCAAAACTGGATAAGATTATCAGTGAATAAATTGATGGGTGACTTCAAAAAACAGTTATGTCCAATATGATACTTTTGAGAAAAATGAATTTTAAAGTTAAATGTCATGTAAAATAGAACACTTTTATAATTCACAGATTCTTTTTTAAATAGGGTGCACTCAACTGATTCTGTGCTAGTTCTAAGTGGGACAAAATGGACATAACTGTTTTTTTAGCAATCAGCCCTCGAAATTTACCAATCACTTTAATTTGTGAAAGAAAAGGGAAAGGATAGTTTGTTTAAACATCCCCCAACACATTTTTTAATCAGCTATTACATTTCTAACATATCTTATTATGACACATGGTCTACAGAAGAAACCTACTGCCAACACATAGACATCTTTTTTATTAGCTGCAAAGGGGTCTTTTGTATGCATTTACCCACAGTCTTTAGAGTATCACAGAATTTTCCATAGGACAGCACAAACCACAGCATTTGTTAAATAGTTCAGTATAGAAAACTAGTGTGTACATCAAATTGTCTATCTGAAATGCTTCATATTATATAAAGCTTTTTATACACAAAGAATGATACACCCAATATGGGAAATAATGATGATTAATTTATAATAAAAATAAAATCAAACACTATGAAATATCGGTTGATTTGACCAAACAAATTGGAGATATTCTTTAGTGAGGAATAATAATAATCATAATAATAATAATAATAATACTAAAATTCTTTATTTTCAGAGGGTAATACATTCACACTTGCAACTGATCTCCCTCTCTAATCTACAATATTTACAAATGTATATATAAAAATTGCAACATTAATGTTATCCTTTTTTTTAATAACACCACTTGTCTAGAATACATTAATCTATTAATCATCAGCTATTTGATGTCAAACATTTGTTTATTTTGACACATAGTCAAGTCTGAGGCAGCCTCAAAAGGGATTTGAACCACTGTCATCAGCTTGAGAATCCAACATTCTACCCTTGGACCACCAAGGCTCCTTCTTACCGTCTTCAAAATATTTTATTTCCTTCTGAAGCTACCTGTAAAATGTGCACCTACTAATTCTGACTATGCACAAACTCAACATGTCTACCTATAATTATAACATGTAAGAACTTCATTATTTGCAACTTAGATTTTTAGTATCTTAGTATCATCAGTAGTATCATTATATCTGTTTTCAAATAGAAAACAATAGCTTGAGCTTGAGTACTATTAACATGCCCACATCCATGTGGTTCGGGCATGTACCCTCTGGATTCCGCGCCTTAAGAGGAAGGCACCTAATCCTGGGCGGAAAAGTGACAAAAAAATAAAGAGAAAAAGAAAACAATAATAATTTTACCAACCTGGTGATCAGCAAGTTCAAGGACAATGAAATGAGTTGATGACATGTAAACACTGAAAATATTGGTAGATGCTTGTGTTGTGGTGAAGTTTATCTTTAATGTCAAATGATTATTCTGCATGGTTATAGTTTTATCTGGAAAATAAAAAACAAGTGTGAACTGGATTTTTATGTTTTTATAATAAGGGGATAAATATCTCGTATTTAACAATTTGCTTGAATATGACATAACAAATACAGGGTGAAAAATGATTTTGAAAATGTTCAACACATTCAGGTAATTTTTAAGTTCATTTGAATTTTTTTTTAATATATTTATTTATTATTATTGTCTTTAATTACAGATCTGCCAACATCCATTTTTTCTGAAATTGAATAAAAATAAATTCCATTTTGATCCATTTTTATTTAAATTTTCTCAGTAATCATACCTGTGTACAAAATGAAAAATTTAGTCTTGAGAATATACATATTTTGTAGGCCCATAGGAAACAGGGGGGCCAGAGTGGCATGTGCCCCCAACTTAAGCCTTTTTATTCTTTTCTTTTTTTACCCATAAATGTTTGCCATTATAACCAACATTTGATATAGAGTTTATACCCAATCTATCAGTGTCCCTCCACTCCCAAAGTCAAATAACTATTTAATTAAACAAATGTCACCTACATGTATGTTGCATGCAACTACATGTATGACTGAAAATATGATTTTCACCAAATCAGAATGTCATGACAATTTTTATTTTTATTTTGCCTGGCTACTTGGGAATCAGGTTCCCCCCCCCCCCCCAAAAAAGTGGATATTTATACTTAAAATGCTGTACACTAATTAATTTACAGAAATTCAACATACCGAGTTTTGCATACGAATTTACACCATTCAAAGACAGCCCATAGTAAGCATGTGTTGGTATTCTGCCTGTTGTTCCAGCCGGTATTGGAAGCTTGGGATTTCTAAAGATTACAAAAAAAATCTTTATAATAAATCTATATAGGCATACAACACCATCTTCTTTATTTGAGAATTAATTAATGAGCTATATTTGTGTTTGTGCAAAAAAAAAAAAAGAAACAACAATACTTTTAGATAATAAATTACAATAAAAAGCAATATTTATATTTGTGTCAACCCTCTCCAATTTTTATTTTGGAGGATTAATGAGTTATGTTTATGTTTGCAAAAAAAAAAAAAAAAATTTAAAATACACGCTAAAAAAAAATAACATTAACAAAATTTCCACATATTTATATTTCTTGCTATTATGAAACACTATGTGCAGTGACAGACACCTACTTTTTGCCAGAGTAAGTAACAAATAAGTAATTTATAAGAACAGTGATTTATCTAGGCTTTATACGGTATTGAACATCAGCCCCTTCCCAAAACTAAATGGCAGTGAAAATTCCCAATTTCTGAACTATAAATTCCCAAATTGGTTAATAAATATAATATTACAGTTACATAATTCAGTGGTGTGAAAAAAAAACTTCCCAATTATGACTACAAGTACAATTGTGCTAATTTTCCCACTCCCTTTAGTCACAGGATCCTGGTGGAAAATTCTGAAAAAATCCCTAAAGAAGACATAAATCACATGAGTGCTATTAGAAAGCAAATCAGCTGACCTCCAGTCCACATCGAGATTCTTGTTGGAACCAACTTCATTGACTTTGATAAAACATTTGTAAACTGCACCCACAAATCCAGAAGGCTGAAAATAAATATTTGATAGATATAATTTTGAAAGGATAAAAAAGATCAGTGTTTTCAAGAAAAATAATGTGGAAAAGAAATGTCTTTTTCTCCCTTTTTTAAATAAAAAAAATCATTCCAAAAATCTAAAATACTTTGAAATATTGAATAAAAAAAGTTTTTGCCAATTTTCTAAGAACGATCAGTTTGCCACAAAAACTGAATTGAACTTCACCCTCCCACCTCTTTGAAATTCCTAAATCTTACTACAGATTAACAGTGTCTTAATCTGTCTCTCTTTCTCTCTGCCTGCCTGCATGGCTGCCTGTCTGTACCTGCCTGCCTGTCTGTCCATATGTATATTCATCCATCCGTCCATCCATCCATCTCTCTCTGTCTTCACCATTTCCTTTAATTTTGTTTATTATTCAATAGAAAGGTATTATTTTGACATCATTGTTGATTACATTGTGTTTGTAAAAATGAAGTCTCTCTTAATATACATGTAGGCTTACACCTGTTGGTTTATCCCAAACCACAACCAGATGGTAATAAACACTTTAAACTATCTGACTGTAAACAAAAATAAAGAAAATTTTGTTTTATTTAACAACACCTCTACAGCACCTTTATTTATATCTTATCATTGCCTACTGGATGTCAATCTCATGGTCATTCTGACATATTTATTTAGCGAAAACTGACAGCCGCCACATAGGCAAATCTTTTCGATAAGTAGCAAGGGGTCTTTTATATGCACCATCCCACAGACAGGACAGCTCTTACCATGGATTTTAATAAACCAGTTGTGGACCACTGGTTCAAACAGAAAATAACCCAAACTACAAATGGGTCAACTGAGAAGGATCGATCCAACGACCGACAGCTCCACAGGTGGACACACTACCATCTGAGCTACGTCCTGCTCTATTCTTTGTAGGAGCTACATGTACTTGTGACCAGCTGACTGGTTATTTTATCCCCTGGAAAAGCAATGGACCTCACCAGATATGATAACATGGGCTGATCAAATGCAAATCTTGTGTCTTGGCCACCGAGCAGGAGATCAGTTTTAATACTGGAGAAAGCTGCAGGTTTAGACAATCCATCCTGACTGTTACTGACATATTCCTTGTTAAGTGGCTCCACGAGGACCAAGTAGCGGTGCATTACCAAAAAATCCATCTGAAATTATTTGAGAAATAATATTTTATTTGTAGAAGGTAACTCAATTAAAATAAGATTTTAAATAAAAGTTGGCAAAGAGGAAAGGATTGGTTGTTTAACAATACTGCAGTACATCATGGGCGTACATAGGATTTTGAAAAGGGGGTTTGAGGTTTGCGTGAAGTGAAGCATTGCTACGTTTGCAAAAATCTTACAATTGGGGCCTATGTTTTATGTATTTTGTCTTGATTTCAGGTTCAAATATTGGGCATATATTTCTAAGTTGAGTAAATAATAATTTCAGATATCAATGTCAGATATATTAAATTATAAAAAAAGTGATTTGAGGGGGCAGGGTCGGTCGAACCCATCGAACACCCCCTATGTATGCCCATGTAAATTGTTTATTCAGACTCATGGTCTTTAGAGGCTACTCTTTCTAATTAGAAGCAAAGAATCTTTTATATGCACAGACAGAATAGCACACACTGTGGCCTTTGATAAACAGTTACTCACTCCCGCTTTGTAGGAAATAAGATTTGATCCTAGTACCTACCAGCAGTGAGTCTTGACATTGAGGGGTGGTAAATAAAAGTTAGCAATTATATCATTTAATATCTTCTACAAGTACAAAATAGAAGAACACCCTTTCATAAAATGATGTGCGATACATACTGAGATATGGTTTCGTGTATCGTGATGTATCAACCTAATGAGTATCCATCTTCGGCCTCGGTCAATATCAGTTTCTTTGGTCCATAAAACATGATGTTGCCCTATTGAGCGGTCAATAACTGTTTTAGTTGAGTAAATTCACGCTCTGCTATATATTTATATTTCTTGAGCACTAAACGATTTCTACAAACACTGTAACTAATGACGTCATCTTTGTAACGTTATAAAACAAAGATGATGATGGCAGAAACCTGTGACATATTAATGAACTTTGAATAACGTGACATAATCATGAGTTCAATATCATTTTTGATGGACTGGTGATACAAATATCATAAAATACGGGTGGTCATGTGACCAGTTTTCGACCAATAGAAACACTAAATATATTATCATTATGTAATAATTCTTGTTACATTCATCAAAGACAACTGAGAACATTTTGAGATGAGTTTAAGATCTTGCCTACCCGGTGTTGTTTGCCGTCATTATAAGTAAAATTTGACATTAGAGTCTCCCTGAAGTCCGTTCCCTTGACATCCATTACCATTTTACCATCCTTCAGAAAGACTGCGAGCCATTGGGTTGGAACTGGATTCCGATAACTATCAGCAACAAACAACAGCAAACCATTTGGATGGAAAGCTTCAAACGTGATAGACATGGCAAAACTAAATTAAAAGAAAGAAATGTATATATTATTTTACATTTCTTGAAATTAATTATCTTAAAATGAACTATTTTTATGAATGTCTGCTTTATATGCATATTATTTTTATCATTCGGGCACCTGTTTATAGAAAATATTATCAACATATATGTATTTCATATGTTTATCATATTTTAATGATAAAATAATAATCTAACTATATTTTAATAATTTAAAATACTATCATAAACCTTCACACTTAATAGGGCCTATATCAGGTGTGGAGGCAGGATTTCAGAAAGGAGTGTTCCAAATGTGATGGGTGAATAGGACTGGGGTAAAAATGGTTAATTTTTACGTCCTTCCACTCATAAAATATATATATATATATCAAAAAAGAAATACGAGACCCCCTGTACATGGTTTCCAAAAGATGTTCAAGATTTCACTTGTCACAAATATTGAAATAGCTTTAAGCTGAAATATTTGAACATCACACTCTTGCTATTTCTACATATCAGAAAAAAACAATAAAAATAAGTTTGTCATTTTTTATCATCCGTACCTTTTTCACAGCCGCAATCGCACATTATTATTATTAATAATATAAAAATTAAACATACTTTCCTAAAAAGAGGAACTGTTTTGTTGATATATCAGCAACAAACACTCCATTTCCTTTAAACCACATTCCAACGTATTCTGGCTTGTATGTTGGCTGTGTGGGCACGGCACATGTTGGAGGAGCGAGGGTGGTAGGCGGTAACACAGTGGTGTATGGTGGTGGTGGAATGTTACTAGGTGGGGTTGCAACTCCAGACAGATCCAAATTAACATAGCCTGAAACAACTCCTGCATTCGACAAGTCCACTTTTCTGAAACGAGAATATAAAAAGTATTGTTAATTATTTATATATATATTTTTGTTTTAAGATCTGTATTATGTTTCATTCCATATATCTCACATTAGAATTCAAGTATATTATGAAGAAATATTACCCATTGTTGATATAGAGAAGACTGATTGTACAGAATAGTATGAAGAAAATTAATATTGCCCATTGTTGATACAGAGAAGCCTAATTGTACAGATTATCACGGAGAAATATTACCCATTGTTGATATAGAGAAGCCGAATTATACCAAATATCATTGATAAATATTTCCCATTGTTGAGATAAAGAAGCCTAATTGCACAGAATATCACGAAGAAATATTACCAGTGGTTGATACAGAGAAGCCTGATTGCACAGAATATCATGAAGAAATATTACCCATTCTTGATATAGAGAAACCTGATTGTACAATATCATGAACAAATATTACCCATTGCTGATATAGAGAAACCTAATTGTACAGATTATAATGAAGAAATATTACCCACTGTTGACATAGAAAAGCCTGATTGTACAGAATATCATCAAGAAATATTACCCACTGTTGATATAGAGAAACCTGATTGTACAAAATATCATCAAGAAATATTACCCACTGTTTATATAGAGAAGCCCAATTGTACAGAAAATCACAAAGAAATATTACCCATTGTTGATATAGAGAAGCCTGACTGCACCAATGAGAGATTTCCTGGTGGGATAATCACTACTCAGAGCGGAGTTGTCTTTACTGCCACCAAGATAAAATGGAGTTGTCACAGACAGTTCAAATTGAGGCTGTGACAATGGGTTGGTTGCAGCGGATTTATCGAACAGTACACCATCTACCGTTAGTCTGGCTCTGAAACAATAAATAAACAATAATAGACATTTTTCAAAATTCCTTTTTTGGAATTAAATGTGTGGCAGCATAGGATGTTGCACAGTGTAATATTGATTTACAGCCTATCAGCAGTCCCAATTCATAAATAGGTCATTTTGTATTTTCATTATGGATGGTTGTGAGAACATTGTGAAAGTCTTAATGAAATTTCATTAAAATTCTGCAATAATTTTGCCAAGACATTGCAACCCTCTTGTGTCCAATTTGAATAATTCAAAAAGTATCTTGATCTGTAGAATTTGTTTTATCTTATTCCATCAAAAACAGAGATTTCATTATTTTCACCATATGACTATTTATCCTATGCCACCACACAAATGTTGTGTTAGGTCAGAAATTTTGCATGTTAAACTCTTGTCTTTGATTGTGATCATTTATAATGTAACATCGAATCTAGGAGGGCATGGTAGATCTGCCACCAATTTTAACTTTTTACTTTTCCCCTTTATAATTTGGTTATAACCAATTGTAAACAAAATTGTTAAAAAATGCTGGTAATATAAGGAGTTTATACAATGGATTCCCACTTGTATATAATCCACAGTGATACCTGAACTGAGTGAAGTCTATGTTGATCTGATGCTGTTGTCCATCACTGAGATACAGACCATGTGTTGCCGTGCTCGACACTGCCCCCTGGCTATACACCAGAACCAGATTGCCATGGAACAGTCCAAGGTACAGAACTCTTGTCTGCATAAACAAAATTAATATGAATACCTTATTTTCAGTCAATTAGCTAAAATAATTTTAATTAAGCTGTAGAATGTGTTGTCATTTTAAAATGAAAAATATATAAATAAAAAATAAATTAAAATGTTCATAAACATGATTTTTTTTTATCTTAAACATTAAAATTATAGAGAAAAACTTCAATTTGCTTTGTTAAAAACAATGATCTGTATCTCCAATACTGTATCCAAAGGGAAATAATTTGGTTTCAGAATTGTATGTACTTGTAATCAAACAGAGGTGCACTGGCACTTTTAATCCTTGCGCTTTTACATTTTCTTCAATGTTTTCAGTTGCAAAAAAAAAAAAATTCTGTGTAAGTGAACTTTATAACAGGGTGTAATAAATAAATTACAAGACTCGATCCTGTAGAATAATGATTATATTACAACTCGTGTTTGTTTAAATAGTACATGAAAGTTAAAAGAACTCCATGAGGTTTAGATGTATGGTAACCATGTTGTTAACCTAGACTACATGAATTTGATGACACTAGTTAATACTTACAGAAACAAGTGGATCCTTCAGGTACACAATTACTCCATGAGGATCAGATGTTATTAAACTGAACTGCAGTGATTTGATGGCAGACAATGGTGTTGGAAGTTTTAATTGTGCATAACTGTCAGTAGCTGTGAAACTCATTCCTGATAAAACCTAAATAAAAAATAATAATAATAAATTTACATTACAAAATAAAAAATCCAGTTTATCCAAATGCTCAAAAGTTCTTTATCTATTAATATAATTAATAATCTTTAAAAATCTTAGTTACAAAACTTCTTCTTTTAAATTTTGCTAGAAGGTAGTCTGAAATACTGATAGAACCAGGGATAGAAACATGAATATGTTAGAGGGATTTTGAAATGTTTAGTGTACTAAAATCCCCCATAAAGGACAGTTTCTATATTCTGCTCCCCTGCAACCAGATCAATTTATGGATAGTCTTCCATAACTGAGTGGATTTATCATTCACTATTCAAAACACTATTTTGGTCATTTTCATCCTTTTTAAAAATGTAAAGCCATCAAACCTTGTTTTGTGTTACAATTAACTTAGTTTGCATTAAAAAACATTGTTAAATATGTTTAAAAGTGTTGGAAAAACTGATGATATAGAAAGACAACTTTTAAAATTAATTTTCTCAAAATGGCCACCTTCATACCATTCAACATCAAACATCCATAACTTCAAGACTAATTGCAGTAGAAACTTGATTCAAGTATCAAAATGAAGAGCAGAACCTGAACATTTTAACAATGTCAATAACTAAAAACAGCAAGAATTAAAGTTAAGACTCATTTTGTGGTGGCAGATCACATAAAAAATGTGAATGTTTTAATACATCTATTTGCACCATGGTCAACACCTAATATGTAATCAAAACACTACAATATTTTTAGTGGGTTAATTAACTCACAATAGCAGGACATCCATCAAAGGAGATTCCTTTCTGCATAACAACGTTTTTAGAGAGTGG
This sequence comes from Symmetromphalus regularis, assembly GCA_032355785.1. NCBI lineage: Eukaryota > Metazoa > Mollusca > Gastropoda > Neomphalida > Neomphalidae > Symmetromphalus > Symmetromphalus regularis. The sequence goes on from JAULBS010127037.1 coordinate 10,849, forward strand.
TCTGGTAACCATGGCACTATTACCAAATTTGTATTGTAGTTCTTTCATACATCCTCCAAAGTTCTTGCTATCTACTTGATAACTGAAAAGAAAAATCGATTCAATAATTTTCTAAAACAAATAATCTCGGTTGCCGCTGACAATTCATTAGTTAGTCACATTTAAAGAACAAGTCTCAAGTGAAGAAAATAAAAGTCACATGATCATTATGGGTGTGATTGGACCAAATAAAATCCCAATAATGACCATAGTAACATTTCTTAATAAAATAGAAACAACATTTCAAACCACTGGGCCAGTATACACACACACAATGTGAAGCCTGCCATTAATTATGACTCAAAGAAAATATACTGTCTCATAGCATGTCAAACAACTTACAGGATGTTTACATTGGATACCCTCAGATTTGCACAAAATGTCATTTGAAAATTTTTTTGTTACCCAAGGTATCAACAAGTACTTGATTTAAATTATTTAAAAAAATCAATATCAAATAACATTACTTTTTGACCTAAAACTTCAAAATGAAGTTTCAGGTAAAAATATAATTAAGTATAATAAAAAAAACACTGTGATTTAATTTAATTTAATTAAGTGGTGCAGACGTCATGTTGTACTTAACTCACCCAGCTTCATTAGGGTGGTTACTGGTTCCAAGTACTATATCAAGACCAGAGAGAGCAGACAAATCTACCAAGTACTGTGCTTCCAGAGATATGTCTTCATTGTTGGCTGTGTTTGATGGGTCCACTGCTGTTACTGTCAGCTGGTACAGGCGAGCTTCGTGTTTTGCTGTCACCTTAAAAATATTCAAATTATTGGGATTAAAAATGTTTTTATTATTTTTTAAATTGGTAAGAGTAAGTGCTCCGCAAGGCTCAGTGGGTAGGTGTAAACCACTTACACCAACCAGTGGTCAACAACTTGTTTATCAAAAGCGATGGTATGTGCTATCCAAAAGTAAAGTACAGTTTTGTTTTATTTAATGACGCCTCTAGAGCACATTGATTTTTATCTTATCATCGGCTATTGGACATCATACATATGGTCATTCTAACATATATCTTTAGAGGAAACCCGCTGCTGCCACTTAGGCTACTCCTTCCGATAAGCAGCAAGGTATCTTTTATATGCACCGTCCCACAGAGAGGACAGCACATACCACGGCCTTTGATAAACCAGTTGTGGACCACTGGTTGGAATAGAAAATAGCCAAAACTGAAAATGGGTCTCTGAGAAGGATCGATCCGACGACCGACCAGTTCACAGGCAGACACGCTACCTTTTGAGCTAGATCCTGCTCTCGTGATGGTAAGAAATAATAATTCCAATCTCTAAATATGCTTGTATCGGTCCAAATGATATCACATGACTTATAAAACCAACATTCATAGGTACTTGAAAATTAGTTTTCCACTTTGGACTACCACCAGAACTACTTTACGAATTATATCAACAAAGGAATCACTGAGAATATACAATGTTCTGTGGTGTCGTTAAGGGCTAATTACACAGGAGAGCGGTAACGGAAAGTGGTAAATCATGCGGTTTTTTCAATTACATACAGTGGTGAATACTGCATGATGATTTTTGGTTTGTAAACAAATAGCTTACAATTTTGACGAATAAATTTCATTTAATATGGCGTAGAAAAAAAAAATTGAACAGGACCTTTTACTGTTACTTCTTCTTGTGTGGAGACAGACGTGGGTGGAGGAAACCGAGGCGATTTTGGATGCATCAAATTTTGAAAAAAAGAAGCCAGATAGGGAAATATCATAAATTGATACATAAACTAAGTTCACATGAAGAAAGTTTTTTTGCATACTTCCTCATGTCACACGGACAGTTTGCTGAGGTTCTGAAACTGGTCTCCGATCAAACGTTCCACAGACATGATGACTAGTACACGTGGTTGTTATGACCTCATACAACGGTACCAGTCCTGATTGGCCAAACTCTTAAATTTATTGTGCTGTATTTCAGAAAAAAAATCTCAGTATTCTATCGCCAGCGGTATACCGCTTTGCCATTGGACCATTCCACATTCAGTGTAATTGGTTCTATGGAAATGCACTAGTTCAATTTTTTTCACTGTGCAGTTTTCCATTACCGCTCTCCAGTGGAATAAGGCTTTAAAAAACCAATCCTTTCCTTTTCCACAAACATCAAAAATTATCATGTTCATTTTAAAAATATAATTATAATATTATATTAATAAAGTGGACATGGAAATTAAATTTTGTAATAATTTTGATCACTGTATATCAGTCAAATTAAAAATATTTTTAACGGTACACTCTCATAATTATGTGTCATAATTATAATAAAGTGGACATGGAAATTATATTTTTTAATAATTTTGGTCACTGTATATCAGTCAAATTAAAAGTATTTTTAAAGGTACACTTTCATACATGTAGTTATGTATCATAATTTTAATAAAGTGGACATGGAAATTATATTTTGTAATAAAGTTGGTCACTGTATATAAAATATTTTTAAAGGTGCACTCTCGTAGTTATGTGTTATATTTTCCTATTTTTACATATATTAATATTAAACAACTGCTAATAATCCATGGCTACAAACATAAACAGCCTAATTAACTGCAATATTAAAAGTATAATAATTATGATGGTGTGCAACCACACTATGAATAAGGCCGCAAACATCACGTTGTCATTTTAAAGATACATCTAGTAGATTGCCTTAATTGTTAGTAGGAGCGGGATCTAGCTCAAACGGTAGCGAGTCTGCCTGTGAACCAGTCGGTCGTCGGATCGATCCTTCTCAGTGGACCCATTTGCAGTTTGGGCTATTTTCCATTCCAACCAGTGGTCCAC
>JAULBS010127048.1:0-13696 GCA_032355785.1 Symmetromphalus regularis
GAAAAGCAGCGGGTTTCGTGTCTCCTACTAACACTAACCTCTGTCCTGGACAGACAGCACAGGAACCTGAGTTGTATACCCATGACAGCGTGCTTGAACCTTAATTGGATATAAGCACGAAAATAAATACAATCAACTAACCAACTTAAAAGTGCGTCATTCTGGAAGTTGTGGCAGTCCTCTTAATAACGTTTATTTTGAAATATAGAATATACCATCTATTAAATTCATTCAACAAACACAATTAAAGCAATCATTTTTCTTTCTTTCTTGTTTTAACGACACCACAAGAGCACATTGTTTTATTAATCATCAGTTATTGGATGTCAAACATTTGGTTATTTTGACATGTAGTGAAGTGTGAGTCAGCTTTCAAAGGCGTTATGAAGAATTAAAGCAATCTGCTAGTACACTTAGAAATAATTACATAACATGACCTTTGGAATGGTATTCATCCTGGGGAATAACCATCCTAGTATGGTTACACACCATTAATTTGAGTTCGCAATATTATAATTTTGATACTTTAAAGTTACTTAAGCCATTAGTTTTGTAAGCATCGATTAATTTACAGTATTTATCGCAAATAAACCTCGAAATATAAAAAAAGAGTTTCCCACAATTAAATGTTAAAAAAAAAAATTCTTATAATTATGAAAGTACACCTTTAAAACGTGTGGATGCGTTATTATGTTAGTATTCGTGTGTTTTATTACCAAAAAATATATTAAAACAATGGAACGCCTATTTTATAATTTTAATATCAGCCTTAAGTATCTTAAAACGGCAAGATCTGCAGATGATCCACGTAAAGACGATTGCAGTAACACCGTGCACGATGTGATACATCGCCACATCCAGTCGGCGTGTGTCTCGTGAAGATCATAGATACCTTTTCCTCATCTTGAAGGAAACAAGCGGCTAACAAGCGACACACAGACAGGTTTATCACGTTTATCTCTCACTGAACGTGCCAGTAGCCACGACCAAACGTCAGGGAGAAGAAAGACTCTTTCATGTAAATGTTGCCGATCTTAACTCATGTTTTGACCACCACGGTATGCGGCGCACCAGTGCACGTGCGGACAGCCGTGTTGATGTTGGCATCGTTGTTTATATCTGCAGTAAGACAACACGAAACACGGATATTTTACATACACCTACGGTCAACACTTAACACATTACTATCTGGAAGACCAGTTAAAATGTTTAGGTGATCGGGATCAAGGCTGGTAGATACTGAATTCGAATCCCATTAGAGGCATGGCATAGCATGTTTAATCTCGGTATAGGCTCCAACTCAGAGTGCTATGTTAGACCCACAACTGATACAAAAACAATAACAACCACAACAACAATAACAATAATAATAATAACTAACAATTATAATAAAGACCTACAAAACACAAAACAAAAACCACCAGAAATGGGTTTTCCTATCCTGTCTATGGAAAAAGGCACATAAAAGATCCTTAGCTGCTTATAAAAAAGAGTAGCATATGATAGTGAAAGCAATATTCCTGTATTTTATTAACACAAAGCCTTTCCTCTGTCCTCTGTCCTGGACAGACAATCAAGGAAAAAGGCACATAAAAGATCCTTAGCTGCTTATTAAAAAGAGTAGCATATAAAAGCGAAAGCAATATTCCGGTATTTTATTAACATAAAGCCTTTCCTCTGAGCTGGACAGACAATCAAGGAAACTGAGTTCTGAATTTGCATCCCGTGACAGCGTGCTTTAACATTAATTGGACATAAGGACCTAAATATGTTAGACCTTCCAAACAAATGTGTGTGTGTGTGTGTGTGTGTGTGTGTGTGTGTGTGTGTGTGTGTGTATTATATATATATCGTTTTAAATGCACGTTATTCCCGACTATATGCTGATATTAGTGTATTAGTCTGCTGGGCAATATTAAATGATTAGGAACTGTTCTGGGACAGAATAATGTTTCTCAAATGAGTAAGATTGATAGCCTTGCTTTATGAATAATGTTATCTGTTCAGGTTTACAGTTGATCACACATTTTTATTTTCTATACATGCATATGACTGAATGTTTCACACTATTAGAAAACTGTCTGATGTTTATAGCAACTTGTATTTGGCAGATCTGCCCACCAATGGCAAAACCTTGTAACTCATATTTTGGTAAAAAAATTAAAATAAAAAAAAAGATTTTTTTTTATAAGTTAGGCTACTAGTTAATTTATGCCTGGTGTATTTGTCGATAGATTATTACATACAGAACTGGGATTAACTTGTTTTCCCTTTTTCAGATATTCACAAAATTCAGATAATTTAAAAAAGAAAGAAAAAAGCTTTAAATCTCTCACACAGAGACAGCAGTGTTTAAACAATTAATATCTTAGTGAACTACTATCAACAGGTATTTAATTAGGAACGACTTATTTTATTTGTCCTTTTTCTCAAAAGAAGTAAAAAGCGAGCTACTAAATATTTATTATTGGAGGGTGAAGATATCTGAAACATGCATGGACTGGCTCTCTGAGATTTTACTTTTGCTATTCATTAGTTGCGAGAAGTCAAGTAATTGCTTTTTACCGTTCATTCCTTTAGAAAAGTCACCAAAATGATGACACCCTATGTGAATGGTCAAAACATGTTATTGAATCAAATGTTATTTCAGTTAGTGATATGTTATTTCACGAAATTGCCTCTGAATGTGTATCATAAAAACTTTTAAAAAAATTCTTTAATATCATAAACATTATTAAATAAAATCCGTGCCAGAATGATATTGCAATGTTTAAGATCGCTTTATAATGAGAATGCCCTAAAGTATCTCAGAAGTGTTCTCAAGAAGACGTTAAATGCTGGAGCAGAAGGAATATTTTTCAACATAAAGGAAAAAAACTACTGGAAAGGGAATGTTTGAAGATTGGAAAACTCCATGTCGGGAGCATTGAAACCGCTCGACGAAGAGGAGGTGGAAGAAGAAGACGAAGACATAGTAGAGGTATAAGAAGAAGTAGTAGTAGTAGTAGTAGTAGTAGTAGTGGTAGAAGAAGAAGAAGAACGAATATTGAAATCATCCCTTTTATGATACAGCAGACATAACTATTTCGTACTATTCATCCTTTGATTTCAATTGCTTCCACGTATCCAGTATCAGTGGCGACAAAACAGCACTTTGCGGTTCTCATCGGTGATTCACTATATCGATCGCGTCGGTGTTTGTCGACGATAAAGTGTAAGGAAAAATGTATTTGACTCCTGAGCTATTGATTTTATAAAACCAATCATCCCCTGCTAATAGAATCTCCCGAATAGCTGCCAGGCATGACCCCTGGCGTCACACTCCACGCCAACTGTCAGCAATACACCAATAACTGGCCATTCCCAAGTATAGCTTTCTTAAATGTCTTCAAAGTAAACATACAAAATAGCCCAAAACACTAGTGGAAAGTTTAGAAGGGGTTGACTGGGTAGCTAACCACATACCCCATTTTTAGACAAACGATGTCTCTCAAGCTGAAGATAGAAGTTCAAACCCCGTTTAAGGTTGGGTCAGACTTTGACTACTGTCAAAATTACCAAATGTTTGACATTCAGTAGGCGATGATTAACATATCAATGTGCTCTAGTGATGTCATTACACAAAACAAAACAAAATACTAACAATGTTTTCATAAGTAAAATGTATAAAGAAATACTGCACTAATTTTAGAAATATCATTACCTCCACTGTCTCACACGGGAAGCCCGAACAACTGAGAAATAGTTGCACGCATGCACGCACCAACGCACGCACTAACATAAAGGACAACATTCCTTTATGCATAAATATTAATGATCCCCTTCCCTTCATTCGCTTTGTTGTTGATGGAAAGTGATTAATTTCTTGTGATAAACAGTAAAGGACGGACACAGAAAGAGTTTCTGTTTTGAAAACACATCCTCGCATTAACTTGGCGCTAGATAAACACCAGTTTACAAGTCTAATGGGCAGCTATCAGACTAAGTTAGAGCGGTAAGACAGAACCCGTGTTGACCACTGTGTCTCAATTTCCGCAAAATAAACGTCTTCCCTTGCTAATCAGATCTTGATGGTAACACGGCACTCTGGAAGTTCTAACACTGAATGCACTTTATCGATGTACTGTCAGGATCGCGGCTAACGAAAATGTTAAGTTTGTTTTATTTAACAAAACCTCTAGAGCACATTGATTTTTATCTTATCATCGGCTAATGGACGTCAAACATATTATGTTCATTCTGACATATTTCTTTACCACCACATAGGCTACTCTTTCCTATAAGCAGCAAGGGGTCTTTTATATGCACTTTCCCAAATTCTGACAGCACATACCACGGCCTGTGATGAACCAGTTGTGAACCACTGGTTGGAAGGTAAATAGCCCAAACTGCAACTACTTAAGGATCAATCCGATGACCGACCACTTCACAGTCGGACACGCTACCTATTGAGCTACATCCCACTCCGTGGCTAAAGAAGACGGTTGTCTTCTTTAATCATTTCCCCAACCATAAACCTTAGTCATTTAAATTTTAAATCAATGGTTGGCAATTTTTTTGTGAAGAATGGGAATCGTGTTTCAGGTCGCTCAAAGACAAATGTCTGAGATGAGATTATCCCCAAACACCCACGCCTCGTCGCTAGAGGGTTCAGATAGGACCTCAGACTAGACTCAAAGAATCTTACTTGCTAATCACTGATGCCCTATTACCAAAACCCCAAGAGAAAACGTCTTAGCTACGATTCTGATCACTATGCTAAATAGTATACAATCATACTAGTAGAAAACAAATGGCGTCATTTATATACAGTCTATTACTATTTCTTTCCTCATTATTAATGCCAAAACAGTGCTCCTGCCTAAAAACAAAATGGATTAACAAAACTTTCCCAAGCCAACCAGAAAGTAATTCTAACGAATTACCACCATTAGCATATGCCACACGGCGAGTCGTGTATGTGTGTAAGTACATACCCACCCTCCGGCTTGTCATCGACCATTACTAAAGCTTTCAATCACTTAAATTCCTTAACACCAGTGACCGCCATTATGTATACGTAGTTTGTCTAAAGTAGTGTGTACCTACAGCAATGTTGCAATTCCGATAGCATGTGTACGGGAACAACTCCAGAAGAACCGACATTCCCCGTTCTAATTATTAGTTGTACAATATTCTATTTCTGTTTTGAACAATAACTTATTTTCCTCTTTGAATAATCAATTTTCATGGTGAATAAGTATCGAGCTCCATTTCATAAAATGAAATTTAATCTGGTGTGGAACGTTGCAGGTATAGAAAAAGAGATAAAGAATTTCATCACAAAGAGCAGGGAATTAGTTGCAGTTTATAATCTCTAAATATTCAATTCCACGCCACGTTAAATGACAGAAATTCATGTTAATTCTTTTTACTAATATTGGCGTACCAGTTTACAAACCTGTAATTAGGTTTTATTTTTTATTCTTTGACAGTCTCCTTTTCAACTTCATAAATAATACGTTATACGGTTTTTCTTTATGTTTTCTTTCATCTTATATGGAATACATAAAAGAAAAATCTATGTCGCTGTGAACGATTCTGTGTCAGTCTTCCATTAGCAATCATTATGTGCACTACTTCACACTGGTAATTTTTGATGAACAATTTGTGAACGCGAACTGAAATTCAATTCCCTTATGGAGACGCCGTTTGATTAAGCAGTGGATTAGCCATTGTCCTTATGACCCCTCGGACAAGAGTGTGACCTGACATTGATTTCTGTTTTCTCTTCAAACCAATTCATTGGAAGAAAGCCAATCGGACTGCCAGGAAATTCCACTTTCAGTTTCGCCGCAGGTATCCTGCCGCCAATAGCGAGTCACCCGATGTCGTCCTCCGCAGCTCAAGTGTCGGGCGTTGTTTTGATGTTGCAGGTGCTTTGTGTCTAAGATTCTCTTACTTGATCGTATCATAAAAAATGCCGACAAACTGAGATCTACAGATAAATTTAAACATTCACAATATCAACAAAGGATTATCTTTATAGCTCTATAAACAAAATTTAGTTCCCAGTTTTGTAGACTGACAATTTACATTAGCTTGTACATAAGTTTTTCGTGGATTTTCTTATTAAATTATGTAATGCTATGAATACTTAATTGTCAAATAGCTTTGAATACAATGCCAAAACATACTTTTTAAATGATGTCATTCGGATTGTTTACAAAATTAAAAATACAAGGTTAGCATTAACAATGTTTTATAAGACATCCAAAGTTAACGTTATAGGAATATAACATGATACAATGTATTGTATTTTAAAGGTTTTTTTTTTATTACTAATGTTAAATCGGAAATTTAAATATCACTGACATTTGAAATAATTGTGATAATAGTGGAAAAATCTTTTTTTATAAAATAGGATACACGTATGTTAGTGTTTTGATTGAATTAAATAAGGTAATGCATTGATCTGCTAACAGCAAAGTTACGTTAATATAAGCGAACTTCTTATCTCCCATACATCACATTTCACATTATCGCATCCACCCAATTTGCCATAAAAAAAACCGAAAGGAAAAACATGAAGAAAATATAGCTTAGTATATCTTTTGATTAAAAAAACCCTCTATACAATAACTAATTTTAGATATCATCATAATGACATAACTATTTCTTTTTGATTTTTCAAAAGTAAAGTTTGTTATATTTAACGATGTCTCTAGAGCACATTGATTTTAATCTTATCATCGGCTATTGGACGTCAATTATATGGTCATTCTGACATACATGTATGTATTTAGGGGAAACCCGCTGCCGCCATATAGGCTACTCTTTCCGATAAGCAGCAAGGGGTCTTTTATATGCACCGTCCCACAGTCAGGACAGCACATACCACGGCCTTTGATGAACAAGTTGTGGACCAATGGTTGGAACAGAAAAAAACCCAAACTGCAATTGTTCTGATTTTTCAATACAATCTCTCTCTCTCTCTTTTCGCAAAATATGTTTTAAATTCTATGATTTTACAACAAAACCTTTAAATGGTAAAAGAAAAGGTAACTAAACGATTAATGATATCCCAACACATTATTTATTAAGCAGTTGTTAAATGTCAGAGATATGGTGTTTTGTGACTCATGGTCTTTAGGGAAAACCCACTGCCGCCACCTCGGCTACTCTTTACGATTAGCAGCAACGGCTTTTTATATGCTCTTTCTCACATCTGAACAGCACATACCACGCTAATTGTAGGCCACTAGTCGGTGCACACATAACCATTGAACTGTACAAAGCATTTACACTGAGGTGGAATCAGTATTGAGTTTACTAATCCCATACTTTGATTGAGATTTTATCCCTGTACCTACTAGTCACTTGAAAATTAAGACTAAAATATATTATAACTCTTTGCTAGCTCTGGTTGGTTGGTTGGTTGTGCTTATATTCAAATTAGGTTCAAGCATGCTGTCACGGGCACACATCTCAGCTTCCTGTGCTCTGTCCAGGACATAGATTAGTGTTGGTAGGAAACACGAAACCCAATGCCGCCACACTAATGCGGCTACACTTATAGATAAGCAGTAAGGGAACTTTTATATGCACTATCCCAAAGACAGGATAGCTCACATCATGGCCTTTGATAAACCAGTTGTGGAGCACTGGTCGGTGTAAGTGGTATGCACATACCTACTGAGCAATGTTGAGCATTCATTCTGAGTTGGAGCTCATATGGATTACAAATCCCATGCCTCGGCTGAGATTTGATCCCAGAACCTACCAGCCGCGAGCCGGTAGCTTCATCACTGCACTACTGGGGCCGGTTCTTCGTTAGCTCTTTCAATTGCCATGTGGTCCTCTTTCAATCATTGTCAAAACGAAGCAGGCATCCTTCCAACCAAACGAGCCAATCTCGCTAAGCAAACAAGCAGCGCAGGCACGGATGCAGGATTTCTGAAAGGGGGGTGTCCAAAAGTGGATTTCTGAAAGAAGGTGGGTGTCCAAATGTGATGAGTTAATAGAACCTGGGGGAAAATGGTTTATTTTCACGTCCTTCTAATCGGAAAATGGTTTTTAAAAAAATGAAGACCCCACCACGAGGAAAGGGTGTTCCGGACCCCCCTGGACCTCCCCTGGATCCGCTACTGCAGCGCATGATTCAAACTTCTGAAATATCTTCATGTGCGACAACACAACATATCATCATTATGCAGATGAGTTATGAGCTGACCTTTTTTCTGTTCAGTCGAGCGGAAATTCTTCAGATGTCGTGGCCGCGAGAAGTGCAATTATTATAGAAATAAATAGAAAATGTCCCGCTGGAAGAACGATCACAATGAATGATGATTCATAATGTCAAAAGCCATTGTGGAAATCACTGGCAGCGGAAACACGTGAAATAGTAATCACGACTCATGTTACACATACATGAAAATCTAAAAGTTAAATCTAATCTAATTGTTATTTAAAGGAGCCTATGAACGTCATAGGATTTGTGGATTAAAATAACTAACATTCATTAAATTAATATAATTATAATTTTGCATTGTATGGTCTTTAGTAAGAGAAAACAATTCTGGGAAGACAACTCAGTGTGCATGCACGATCATCTATTTACTGGCCAGGAAAATCGTAACACTCAGGAATATCATTTCTAATCTCCACCAACCTCAGTATCACGTAATTGATAAACGTGCCTTCGATTAATTTTAATTGTTTTATAATCAAACAAAATGTATAAGATTCAGGCGTCGATGCAGGATTTCTGAAGGGTGTGTGTGTGTCAAATGTGGATTTCTAAAAAGGGGGAGAAGGGGTCCAAAGTGACGAGTGAATAGAAAAGGAGAAAAAATTATTAATGTTCACGTCCTTCCACTCGACAAAAAAGGTTTAAAAAAATTAAATCGATAAAAGGGGTTCCTGACCCCCTGGATCCGCTACTGAGATTAATTTAAATTACGAATATATCGTAATGAAAATATTTCTAGATTATACATTTTGTTTAGAACAACGTCCGTGCTTTTAAAATGTTTGAAATAAAACGAACGGGCTTACAGAATTAAAAGACTTATTCCAATTTGAACTCGGATATCCCAACTTATTTTAAACAGTATGGACATTAACTACTACAGTAAATCAAAAGTGTTGTGAATTAATTACCGGTGTTACAATCTTATATTATATGTAATACAACGCAGACTAGTAATTAATACGATATTCGTTCTGTTGGTATCCAGTGGCGGAACTAAGGTTCCAGGGGCCGCCCCCTAAATATTGCGATTACGAAAAAAAAAAAAATAATAATACTTTTATAACTTTTTATTTTTTTAAATTTAAAGAATCCAAGGATTCTTTAACCCCTCCCAAATGAATTTTCTGGATCCGCCACTGGTATCACTATTGAAAACTATTTGCGTGGAGACATTATTCATTTTAAAAGCTTCCATTTCCATTTATTCTTAAGACAGCATGGGCTTGTCAACCTAGTCAGTTTGGAAAGACATCTGGGCAATTGTCCAGAACTATTGAATATCGCAGTATTATCGTCTTCTTTAGCAAAGCGTCCAACCCGTCACGTATGGAGTGACCAGGGATGACCTTTCTGCAAAATGACAAACTCTTAAAGCTGGCGGTACACGTCTTTATTTATTAAGCGCTAAATTCAATAGCGTTCTTTGTTGTCTCTGCTCATCCATAGCGCGCCACTTTCAGTAACACGCCATTATATTCACTCGATAGTTTGGCAGTAAAAATGCAGCCCAGTTTACTCGGCATCAACCAAGCAATTGGTCCCATCTGAAGACAATATCGATCCAGCAGGAGATTTGCAGTGTAATGAAATTACAAATCGGTTGGCGGAATCCGCGATAGTGCTTATCTGAATTTCAGATCAAAGAATAACTTGATGGACGAGTTCCCCGGAGATAGGCTCTTTCTTGGTGCACATTATCCAACCAGTATCTTAGACAAACTATTTTCTTTGCATTCACGGAGAGAGTTATTGCTTTATTAGATCTACGATTCAGCCTTAAATTTAGCGGGGCCCTGAGTCGCGTGCCTTTAATAATGAGTCAACAGTTTTAGAAAAAAAAAATCAAAAAAAAATCGAATTATTGTGTTTTAAATGTTCTTACATTAATACATTACATATAAAACAAAAAAATCGGAACCTGTTTTGAATTTTATTTCTTTGTTGATTGGCTTGTTTAAAGCGATGACTAGGATGAGATAATAAATTCATCAAGGATTTGGAATTTGTTTTTAAAATGCATGATAATAATTTTTAAAAACAAAACAAAATTAAACGTTTTTTTTTAAAATAAATAATGTTAAATATTCCAATTTCACATGCTTTAATATTATTTTATAAATTAATACAAATAAGAAAATCTACGTTTATAAGATTTTGTAAAATCGGATTTGTCTCGGTCACAAATCGGATGAATAATACTTTATCACAATGTAGACGCAAACATTAAACACGTTAAATGTGAATATGTGTTAAGCATGTTAATCTGAACACATTGTTATGTTAATATAAATATATGTTACTATTCTTGAATAGCTAACACAAAATATTACACATATTAATTAGTCGAATTTCAGTTGTAATATTCAGATTATTACAGAATCTCATTTTAAAGATTTTAAATAATTATTATATAAATTTCAAATAATTCCGTATCAGATACATATCACAATATAAAACATTCCAAAATATCAACAACAAAATGAATAATCGAGCGAACAAGTGGACTTCTACTTCACTGGTTTAATAAATGAAAAATAAAAAATCATCGAAATGGCATATGAAAATTAAAACACAAAACAAAAATCGTTTTGTATTGAAGAAGGTAAAGCGTAACCAGATTTTTAAAACTATCAATATGTTTACAAGAAGTTGATGAATTTCTGAATGCTCATGAAAAAAGAATTTCGTTTCTCGCGATTTCTTGCCACTTTAGCGACAAACCGACTGCGATACACTACTTTAGCGACAAACCGACTGCGATACACTACTTTAGCGACAAACCGACTGCGATACACTGTGCAACTGTTCATGATGAATCTAATGAGGATTCCTATTCGTCAAGTGGCAACTAATGACAGTGAGGGAAACAACCCACTTCAACATTCGTGTATTCAATGATGACAAATCACTTTTTTCAAGGTCAAATTGCGGTCGCTTGTGGCAACTCTTATTTGAAACGAAAGCAAACTTTACTTCATCTCCCACGCCACACACACATATTAAATACTTGTTTTAGAAAATTGCACTGGACTACAACAATTAAAATAAAAGAAACTTGAAAAAGATATGCTACAAAAGAATAATCACGGTTATCATCTGATCACCTGCAGTACATTTCTGATTTTTAGAAAACGATTTCCATTTCTTATGCATTTTAGTACAACTCTTTACAAAGTTTCATTTTCTTTTTATACAAACGTAATTGATGTTCAGAATCAAATCTTTGCAAAAGGAGCCAATAGATGTTTTGACACCAATTTACTATCAGCCACCATTTAGATAAATTTGTTTTCACCAACATTTTGAAAACGTACATACGAATCCAAAATAGGCCCCAAGGTATTACATTTGACATAATTTTCGCAGAATTTCCGCAGATTCCTCCCAACCCCCCAAAATGACACTGATATTTATTATCCGCATGGTTCAAGCTCCCAGCGTCTGGATTTGCTTCGGTGTTTTTCTCTCTGGCTACACCCCAGCACCTAATACAGATTTTAGACATTTTGACAGTTTTCAGGAGTCCTTCAATATTATAACCCTGATTCAATCACCGTTCAACCTGCGACTATTACATAAAAAAAACTTTGAATATAATACATTATCTTGTAGAAAATGTTTTTAATATGTTCAAGTATCACGTGCGTTGAGTTATCCATTATTTAAGCCACATGCATTTCTAAAACTGGCGAAATTGGCATGTCTGCTCTTTATCAGGAACAACCAGTAGGCTAATAGAAACATTTAGTAAAAAATGTTATCATATCCACGTCTAGGTCATTCTCAGTAATAATAATAATAATAATAATAGAAGTAGTAGTAGTAATAATATCATCAACAGCAATAACAATAATAGTAATAATAGTAGTAGTAGTAATAATAATAAAACGGAGGCAAAAGAATATCAAAATAAATGCTGAAACTCGCATATTGTCGTTTATCTATCAAAATTTCATTAAACTTTAATAAACCTTTTCTGCAAGTGATTTTGTAATCAAAATATCAATTCAGTATTTTAAAAGAACTGTAAGAACTAATTATAAATGTAATAATTTCTACTTGAATGCAGTTCTATGACAGCAGAATATTGTGCCGCAGAGAAAAGAAACCACGCGAAGAATGAAAATTAAACAAAAACCACTGCAATTCTTCACACATAACCTCAGGGTCACCTCACGGCCTTATTTCACAATGTTTTGCAATTTTAGCGAAACAGTCGTGCAACCTCGGCACTGATTAATGACACAATCGTGAATAATATATATTTTATTTCAAACAAGCTAAAGAAAGTTATTACGTAAACCTCAAGTCATGATTGCGGCAAAATCCCCAAGATAATTGTGGGATTGATGATAACAGCAATGTTTCAATTACAGATTGTCCATGGGAGTACATGTAATATGTATTCTGTATTCCTCCCTCCGTCGCAGGTCCATCAATCTTGATTTGTGATGCAGGTTGGTATTAGAGGCTGACAAGTCTAAGATTCCCCATTTGCATGCAAATCCAGCATGTGCGTGCTGCACATAACAAATAGCAGAGATCATCGCCGACATCAGTGGAGGAATTCATGAATAGTAAAACAGTAATCCGGGTTCGAAAGATCACAACATAGCCGAGCACGCAGTTAGCCGTGATCATAACATAGATGTGCTTGTAGATAGCTTGATTATAAAATAGTTCTGGTTATAACCAGGGCTGGTTTATAAGGGGGCACTAGCCGCAGGCCCAACTGCCAGAGGGGCCACCAGACTAAAGATTTTCTTCATAAAATTAGTTCTATTCATTTTTTTAGTTTTTTGACATGTGATTTGATTTCTGTATTGAGAATCCACAAACCTTAAGTTCCCTAGCCCCCCCCCCCCCCGTCTAAATCCAATCCCGATTATAACATAGCTGTGCTTGTAGATAACCCAAGGATCCACCTTTGCCTATACCAGGGGGAGTAGGATCCCTCAAAATCGTAGACCCATCTGCCTCCCCACCCCCATTCTGTCCTAAGCAAAGGACAGAGAAGACGTGAAAATCTTTTAACTATGAAAAACTGGTAATGAGTTTACTGAACTTAACTTTTAAGAGGACCCAAACTGTTAATTTTATATTAAAGAATAAAATAAATTTGATGAGCAAAGTTGTAAGACATTCACCCAATTTAAGTACCCCCTCCCCAGCACAAAAGAAAACATAGGCTATTGGGGGTTGCATTATGGGTCATTTACACAAACTTAATAAAGTATTCCAGTTATTTCATAGTTTATCAACACAATATATCTATATAAACAATCTCACTGTTAACAGTTCAGCATGATTAATTAAAAAAAACATCTTGTTAGTTACTAAACCTTTTCATATGGTTCACAGGAGAAACCCGCAACCAACCTAATGGGATACAGTAAACCTCGCGTATAACGTCCTCGGATAAACCGGACAATCGCTTATACCGTACTGAAACTCCAAGTCCCG
>JAULBS010127059.1:0-13696 GCA_032355785.1 Symmetromphalus regularis
AGAGAGAGAGAGAGAGAGAGAGAGAGAGAGAGAGAGTGATATATATATATATATATATATATATCAGATTTTGGTTGAACATTAACGTGTAAAAAAAGGCTCAAAAGTGGATAGGGGGGTACGACCGCCCCCGGTCCCTCTATTCCTAAGGCCATGAAATGTGCGGTGTCAACACAATTACCGCAAGCAATAAAACTATTATCGATACTGCAAAATTTATGAAATAAAGGAATGAAATAAAATTGAGAAACAGTGGAATATTTTGTAGAAAGCTGTGGTACTAATATAATTTAGTTTTTTTTACTGGCCCTAGTACATTCTATGATTGTTACAGTTGACATTTTCTACGTTTGGATGGAATGCTTGGGGTCAGACAGTTCGTAACGCTGACGGGACGAGGATAGAGTTACTGTGTGGAGGCTGGGCTGGAGGGTGTGAGCCTTATAATGACATGATCCTAGAACTCCAATCAACAGGTGATCACTTAATTTTATCACATGTTTAAATACTGCCGTTCAAACCGGTTTTGGCTGGAAATCATTTTGAACCAAGAAATACGTTTAATTTGAAAATAAATATATCCACCATTTAAATTTGGTATATTACTTCGTCGGTCAGAAAAAAAGAAAAAAAAAAGATTTTTTTATATTTTTATATATAGTACACACACACACACACGCACGCACGCACGCACACACGCACACATGCGACCACATCAAATCCATTTTAAAGTTAGCACGGATTACGTGACGCTAAATACTTACATATATGATTAGTTCAAATGAGTGTCAGTGTCTCATCTCCATTAATAAACAATAACCCAGATTACCGATAAGGAGACATTTTTTACAATGTGGATTAATTATTTTTATTTCAACATGCATTTCTTGTTAAAATTGTGGCTTGTTATTATTTTTTGATATAATCTAGTGTGCACAATATTGGGCTTTATGTAAAATTTAGGCGCAGATGCCGGTTTTCAGAAAGGGGGTTCCAAATGTGATGAGTGAATAGGACTGGGGTAAAAAGGTTAATTTCACTCGGAAAAATGTTTTAAAAAACGATAAAAGGGGGTCCATACCATCTGGACCCCTTGGATCCGCTACTGAAATTGTTAGTATTTAAAAGATACAAATAACTAATTATATATCACCATTAATATTACACCAAGAATACTAAATAATTTCACTAGACGAGAAATGCTTTCATATCAAAATTTTCAAGAAACTAGCCTAATATGTATCCTACTCTCACTACACTATAAACATTAATTATAAGAGTAACCCACTTCAACAAAATGAATTCAGTCAGATGTGAGAAACTGGTTATATATCTATTCTGAATCTGTGTGTACTGTGAATCCGAAGAACGAATTCGAGGAGGTATGAAAACATTAATCACTTATTAATATACTAATTAGTATACTAATATAAAATGTATAAGTCTCTTTTTCATTATTCGTTTCAGTACCGTCTGGAGTTGGTGTAACTATGCCAGTGTGTGTGAACGTTTAAAGCGATGGCCGAGTTCTAAAGGGCCTTACAACGAAAGTTAGCTGCACCCACACACACCATACAACATACGTTTGTTGATGATAAATGTTACCTTTGAAAACATTAACCAAACGTTTAAGTGTCCAAACTATTAAAAAAAAAATCACATTTAATCATAGACAGAGAATACAGCACAGGGGCGTTGGAACGAAATTCATATTGGGGGGCTATTCCCGTTTCTGAACATCAGAATTTGCCGGTGAATAATTTAACAATGAATAAAAAAAACATATTTATGAGAATTATTGGGTGGCTGCTGCCCACCCCCAGCCCTCCCTCCCGGCTCCAACGCCCCTGCAGCGCAACACTCTAGTTATCTGTCTAACTGTGAAAGTAAACCACCTATTTAAATATCTTGGGTATATCATATCTTACAAAAAAACCTTTGATGGCACTCTGAGAAATTGCTATGATGTCCTCCAGAGACGCCGTTTTGAATATTTAATGAGGTAAACCCAATATCAGTCCACAATTGTTAATTTTATCTAATTAACTTTATAATAATTATGCTGAATTTAATGTAAAAAATCATTTTTATTCAGGGAGCAGGTGTATTCTCGTGGGAATTTAGTGATAAAAGTGTAATGTTTTAAGAAACACTTAATAAGCAAAAAAAAACTTTGATGCCAAGTGTATAATGATGTCTAATGTCTAATGATGTCTAGTATAATGATGTCTAGTGTATAACGATGTCTAAGATATAATGATGTCAAGTGTATAATGATGTCTAATGTCTAATGATGTTAAGTGTATAATGATGTCAAATGTCTAATGATGTCTAGTGTAATGATGTATAGTGTATAACGATGTCTAATGTCTAATGATGTCAAGTGTATAATGATGTCTAATGTCTAATGATGTTAAGTGTATAATGATGTCTAATGTCTAATGATATCAAGTGTATAATGATATCTAATGTCTAAGGGTGTCTAATATTTGTAACCAGTGAATGACCCCCGATAGCCGATGCTTATTTTTTTGTTTTGAAGGGTCATTAGACAAACAAACAATTTTTGTTTGTAATGATCTGTGTTAGATTATTCAAAGTAAAATGACTGGAAATAACATTTATGTCGTATGTTTGATCTAAGAACCAGGGTTATTGACAACTTAATGTAAATTGCATGTCACCAAGGAACAACATAAAAACTTTAAAATCTGTTATGCGTTGTTCAATATGCTGTAGCGTACATTATTTATTTTTAAATAACTGCAAACCGGATACAAGTAGTCGCCTATACTGCATGTCGTTAAAGTGAAGTATGTTTTATTTAACTACGCCTCTAGAGCACATTGATTTTAATCGTATAATCTGCTGTTGGATTACATACTTATTAAGAGGATACCCGCTGCCGCCACATAGGCTACTCTTTCCGATAAACAGCAAGGTGTATTTTATATGCAGACAGGACAGCACAAAACACGGTCTTTGATGAACCAGTTGTGAACCACTGGTTGGAAATGTATTGCATTTACTGGAGTATTCCTTCAGTTACATACATAGAAGAAATTACCATCTATTAATGTAGTTTACTACCAGTAAATTATAATTCCATAGTGAAATAATTAAAAATGTGTCCCGACAGGAATTGGTGGCAGTCCTCCCAATAATAATCATGTTAAAATATATAGAGTTGCCTATACCATCAAAACATTCAAATTTCTATCAATTAAAGCAGTCCACTATTTATTCTTAAATGCATACTCCCACGGACCCTTAACCGAATTAATTTCCAAACGAATTAATTTCAAATATAAACATTTGATTTGTCAATAGAAATACTTCATTCACTACTTACATAACCACCGCATCTTGCGTATTTAAAAACATAATAATGAATCGAAAAGAAAATATCGGATATATTTTGAGTCATGTGAAGAGTATTACCCCGTTAGCCGTTATTTTAAAACATCTGAATATTTTTTTAGCTGCAAAAACATTTTGTACCAATTTATTTCGCACTATGAAGAGTTCCGATCTAGAAATTTGAAAAAGATCGAGCGATTCGACATGGAATTCCTTATACCATGGTTCAGTCTATAACTTTACGATATATGATCCTGGAAGCAATATTCATTCTGGCGAAAAAAAATCATTATATTGTTGCATTTTTTGTATATGGTGGAGTTAATTATGTTTTTTAGGATCGATACCAAGCATGTTTGATCAAATATTGATGTTATGTTTATATGTTGCTACCATTGTAACCAATACATCCAAATACTTTCTTTCTCCTACACCTAGTTATGAGTATTACACACTTTATATATATTTCATCCTGTAAACCATCTTTTCAAATATATGTAATGTAGTATGCATGTTCCTCTAATATCATTGTGTATTTATATATTTCATCCTGTAAACCATCTTTTCAAATATATGTAATGTAGTATGCATGTTCCTCTAATACCATTGTGTATTTATATATTTCATCCTGTAAACATTCTT
Source organism: Symmetromphalus regularis (assembly GCA_032355785.1). Lineage (NCBI taxonomy): Eukaryota > Metazoa > Mollusca > Gastropoda > Neomphalida > Neomphalidae > Symmetromphalus > Symmetromphalus regularis. The sequence goes on from JAULBS010127059.1 coordinate 4,003, forward strand.
GTCAAATGTATGTAATTCTTTATACATGTTCGTCTAATACCGCTGTGTATTTATATATTTCATCCTGTAAACCATCTTGTCAAATGTATGTAATTCTTTATACATGTTCCTCTAATACCGCTGTGTATTTATATATTTCATCTTGTAAAACATCTTGTCAAATGTATGTAATTCATTATGCATGTTCGTCTAATACCGCTGTGTATTTATATATTTCATTCTGTAAAACATCTTGTCAAATGTAGGTAATTCTTTATGCATGTTCGTCGAATACCGCTGTGTATATAAATCTATATACTTCATCCTGTAAACCATCTTGTCAGATGTATGTAATTCATTATGCATGTTCCTCTAATACCGTTGTGTATTTATATAATTCATCCTGTAAACCATCTTATCAGATGTATGTAATTTGTTATGCATGTTCCTCTAATGCCGTTATTTATTTATATACTTCATCCTGTAAACCATCTTGTCAGATGTATGTAATGTAGTATGCATGTTCCTCTAATACCGTTGTGTATTTATATATTTCATCCTGTAAACCATCTTGTCAAATGTTTGTAATTCTTTATACATGTTCGTCTAATACCATTGTGTATTTATATATTTCATCCTGTAAACCATCTTGTCAAATGTATGTAATTCATTATGCATGTTTCTTTAATACCGCTGTGTATTTATATACTTCATCCTGTAAACCATCTTATCAGATGTATGTAATTTATTATGCATGTTCCTCTAATACCACCGTGTATTTATATATTTCATCCTGTAAACCATCTTGTCAAATGTATGTAATTCTTTATGCATGTTCCTCTAATACCGTTGTGTAACGGCCTGAGAAAATAAAGTTCTGAGATTAATTTGGAAGTGTTTATCTCTAATAACTATAAAACAACCAAAATACTGCACTTACTGTAACTATGCTAGTTAACGTTAAATCCAAGGTAGTTCTTGTTATTATTGTTGTTATTATTGTTGTTATTATTGTTGTTATTATTGTTGTTGTTATTATTATTTTGTATCGCTGCAAACCAATAAACGTGAATGTCTATTTTAAATGTCAGTTAATGTCATTTGGGTGATTTCACGAATTCACACACTCAGCTTCCAATATGCCGGATGAATGTGAAATCAATTGTACACTATTGGTTTTTTTCTTTTTAAAAACCTGTTTGCTACTGCACTTATATAATAAGTAGAGTGTTTCAGAGAAGACAAAGACCAGTTCTTCAATTGAGATATATGCATACTGAAGATGAATATATGTAAACGTTATTTACACTCTTATTATTATAACGTCTTGCATGGATTAACCCATAAATTAATACACATCTAAATCCCAAGTATTATCTTTATAAAAATATCTAAATAAATATTGACGTCAATACGATTCAATATTCTAGTGATTAATACACATGACGCAACTTACTCCCCAGTCGAATGTTCATCAAATATAATCGTGATGATGATAATGATGTTAACATTCTTTTATATTCCAAGGATCAATATGCATTTGGCATAATAGTATGTGTTTTTTTTAAGTTGTGAGAATAAAGAATAGCTTATAGAATATGCTCGCTTCTCGTTTGCCAATACCTTAAAGACATAGTCCCACGGAATATAAGATGCTGTGCTCTAAATGTTGATTACGAATAAAACTTATATGCATTTCTTATACTATATCTCATTTTCATACCAAGCAAGACATTTTAACTAAACCATGATATAGGGAATTCCATGTCGAGTCGATCGATTTTTTTTCACATTCAAAAATTTCAAATTTAAAGATCGGTACACCTCGGGGCGAAATAAATTGGTACGAAATGTTTTTGCAGCTGAAAAAATATTCAGCACTTATAAAATAACGCTAACGGGGAGATACCCGTCACATGACTCAAAATATACTCGTAACACCTCAAACGAAAAAACCCACTTCATTTGTTTTTGATTTATTTTGTCCATGAGCATAATTTACTATTATTTTTAAAAATATTGATAATAAGCGATATGCGGTTGTTATGTAAGTTGTTGAATTAAGTATTTCCATGAACAAATCAAATGTTTATATTTAAAATTAATTCTTTGTTTGGGAATTAATTAGGTCAAGTGTCCGTGGGCGTATGCGTTTAATTCTGGTTTAGGAAATGTTGTCGAATACCTTTTTAACTGTATGGACCTAGTTTCCTGAAACGGGTTTCTCATAAAACCGATCCCATTCTAATTAAACATCTATGAAGAACTGAATAATATGAGACTTTTGAAAGAGTTAATTTCTTCATCCGGAAGCGTGTGGTTTACATATAAGTACTGATATTTGTTTTTGAAATGGAATGGTGACCAAGAAGAAACGTGTCTGAATAAGGTGGAATGGGTCGTCGGATCGATCCCTTTCAAAGGACCCATTTGAGCTATTTCTCGTTCTACCCAGAACTCCTCGACTTGTTTGTCAAAAGCAGTGGTATGTACTGTCTTGTCTCTGGAAATGTGTATAAAAGACCCCTTGCTGCTAATGGAAAAGTGTAGCAGGTTTCCTCTGGCGACTAAGTGTTAGAATACTAGTAACAGGCTCATGGGAACGACTGGGAATGGGGGGGGGTCGAGGGGCAATGACTTATCGGGCACAAACTCTGTCAGATTTTGGTTACTATGGGAAACATTAATGTTTAAAAAGGCACAAAAGTGTGTGTGTGTGTGTGTGTGTAGAGGGGTCTTGCCCCTCTGGCCCACCGGTTCCTACGGCCATGAGTAACTAAATGTTTGACACCCAATAGCCGATAATTAATAAATGAATAAGCTCTAGAAGTGTCGTTAAAAGACAAACTTGATATTTGTTTTTATCTTAGTATTTGAAAATGTAACACGCTTGACGGATCCACTATAGGAATACGGAGTTACATCTGAATTATGTATGTCTTCTGGTTTATCAACAGTTTTCCTATCCACCAAACCCACGTCACATCAATAATGCAACGTTCTCTATTGCAAGACTGTCTACTACATACATATCTAAGGCCATACAATCATAATACACATTACTTATGGTCTGACGTTTGGAAATTATACACAAAACATGATGAAAAAAGTAAATATTTTATTTAACGACGCCTCTAGAGCACATTGATTTTTATCTATCATCGGCTATAGGACATCAGACATATTGTCTTTCTGACATATTTATTCACTGCCGCCACATGGGCTATTCTTTCCGATAAGCAGTAACGGGTCTTTTATATGCACTTTCCCACAGACAGGACAGCACGTACCACGGTATTTGATGTACCAGTTATGGACCACTGGTTGGAACGGAAAAGGTGATCAACTACAAATGATTAAATCTATAGAAGTGAAAGACCATTTGAAAAAAAAAGACTTTAATCGTTAAAAAATTACATTGTTTTTGATAATTACATATTCGTCTTATTATTATTTACCTCCAATATTAACGTCCTCATATCCCCCCTGAATCTGGTGATCATTAAAATCTCATATTTAAATAAAACAGAGAGTTGATCAGTGAGATATTGAAGGTCTCTGAGCCTGAAAATATTTTTATTCAGCAAAACCCAATTTTTTGGTGATTTTTTTTTATTTGTTGTCCCAAAAAAGTAGAGGCCATGCTCCCTCAGCACCCCCTACTCCGCGGTGCCTGCTTAATTCTTTGGCTTGCCAGCTAAACTGACAAGCGCCTTTTGAACGGCAAACAGGTAATACTTATTTCACGGCCTTGTCATTGAAGATGACTTAATCGCAAACAAGGTACCCATACCCCGGTTAATGGGGAGAAATGGTGTGTGTGTGTGTGTGAACTGTATTAGCTATTCTCATGGAATAACGCAATGCCTATTGTGTGTGTGTGTGTGTGTGTGTGTGTGTGTGTGTGAACTGTACTATTAGCTATTCTCATGGGAACTGTAGTATTAGCTATTCTCATAGAATAACTCAATGCCTGGTGTGTGTGTGTGTGTGTGTGTGTGTGTGAACTGTATTATTAGCTATTCTCATGGGAACTGTAGTATTAGCTATTCTCATAGAATAACTCAATGCCTGTTGTGTGTGTTTGTGTGTATGTGTGTGTGTGTGTGTGTGTGTGTAAACTGTAGTATTAGCTATTCTCATGGGAACTGTAGTATTATCTATTCTCATAGAATAATTCAATGCCTGTTGTGTGTGTGTGTGTGTGTGTGTGTGTGTGTGTGTGTGTGAACTGTAGTATTAGCTATTCTCATGGAATGACTCAGTGCCTATTGTGTGTGTGTGTTTGTGAACTGTAGTATTAGCTATTCTCATGGAATGACTTAGTGCCTATTGTGCGTATGTGTGTGTATGTGTGTGTGTGTGTGTGAACTGTAGTATTAGCTATTCTCATGGAATGACTCAATGCCTATTGTGTGTGTGTGTGTTTGTGAACTGTAGTATTAGCTATTCTCATGGAATGACTCAGTGCCTATTGTATGTGTGTGTGTGAACTGTAGTATTAGCTATTCTCGTGGGAACTGTAGTATTAGCTATTCTCATGGAATAACTCAATGCCTGTTGTTTAACTGTGTATGAACAGCTAGACATGAAGTAGATATTAATAATTTACAAATTATCAACCGATCTGACAACTACTTTTGTTACTAAAACAGAAGTGACTAATGCTCGAATTTCGGTGTAATCTAATAAATGTATTATTTATCCATCAACTTTCTTTCATCCATTTGTTAGAATTGAAAGAAGACTCCAGGGGCAAAACATGGAAACGTGTCAGGGATATTTTATATACATTTTCCCATCAACATAATAACACATACTACGGCCTTAGATTTAACACTCTTTATATGGCCCCCTTCCCCAGCATTTTAGTGTGACCTTGATAATGGGTCATCTGGATGAACCCGTAATAATGCAGGTTACCAGGTTCTTTACAAACAGCTCAAGGTCCCTACAAGTAGCGTACTAAAATAATTATGTTCAAAAAACCATTCCGTCGTGAAGAGAACACGCGAGACTTTTGTAACGTGAACATAATTTACTTAACCTTATAAATGAACAAATAGTGACTGAATATATAACCTCATCACATCAGTTATTTAGCAACAGATAAGCTCACGAAGAGAACACATTGAACTTATTCATTCAAAACATTAAACTCGAGACATTTAGCATTTTACGATGATTACTGAAATCACTTCTGTATTTTCTTTTGTTTTTTGTTTATTAATCGTCGACTACTGGAAGAAACATTTGTTAATTTTGACACATAGTCATCAGGGGAAACCCACTACATTTTTCCATTATCAGCAAGGAATAGTGAACATTCACTGTGCCAGAGACAGGAGAGCACATACCACGACCTTTGATATACCATTCGTGAACACTGGGTGAGACGGAAACAACCAACCACACCAATACGACCAAAGCTCCTCTGCCAAACGCTCTACGGACTGAGCTAAATCCCAGTATTAATTATTAAATACATATTCAAATAAGATTAATCTATAATTTGTATCACACGGACAGGTGAGGTCTGATTACCTGGATAACACAACCTGAAACATCATTGATTTTAAACAGGATACTAAGTGGAATTTCATGTTTATCACCAGACAACAACTCTATCAGTAAAGCGATTTTAAAGAGTTCCTTCAATATTAGTAAAATTTGTTTTATTTAACGACGCCTCTACAGCACATTCGTTCCATATTAGCTACCACCAACTATACACAACAAAATGGGAATCAGTAGAACTGAATATACAACACAGTACCTGTTAGTTACCGCCGCTGTTCTATTACTTGGAAGGTCTTTGAGTTTATCGAAATGTCAAGAGAGTTCTACATTTTTTAAAGACGAAACATTTTTAAACATACGTCTCTCTGATGGGATAATACACACCCACGTTGCAGTGGATAATAAAATTGAATGTGCATCATTGTGTGAAAGACGATCAGATTGTAAATCGTTCTTTTTCAACAAGGATTCTGCCAGTTGTCAGACCAATTCCGTAATCTACCTTTCTACAGGTGGAGCTGTGGGCGAGGAAGGGACTGTGTACTTTAGAAAGAAACAAGGTAAGATAAGTTACCCAGCTCATTAATATGTGACGTATTATAAACTTTGTAAACCGTGTTTTCTTCAATAATGGTCCGTCCATCCATACATCGGTCGGTCCATCCGTCTGTCAGTCCGTCCATCATTCCATCCATCAATTAAGCTATTAGGTGTCAAATATGCGGTATTTATGACACATGCTTCAAAGAAAAAACCCGCTTCCGCCAAATAGGCCATTCTGTCTAATAAGCATCGAGATATCTTTTAAATTGCTTTCCCACAGACAGAACGACACATACCATGACTTTTGTTAAACTTGTAGACCATTTGTTGGAATGAAACATTGTTGAAGGGGATCGATCCATCTGGACAATCAAGATATGGGAGTGTAATCAACATATATATCATGGGTTTTAAATTGTATATTCAATTACAAACAAGACATTTTCGAACCAACTATAATCTGAAATGCTATCATGATAAAACTCATATTTCTTTACAAGATAAAAGTCCAAGGGAGGTAAAGACACGACATCATTACACCTGCCTACTTTAACAATACCCACGCACGTGTGAGAGAAGAATGGCGTGCGTGCGTGTTTGTGTATGTGTTGTTTCGATCCCTTCCTTAGTATTAATGCGCTCCAAAACATTCCTCGGCTAATGAGACCAAAATATGCCAAAATCACTTTAAACGTTTCCGAAATTACCCATGCTTGGCTTCATGCTTGAAGTGTTCTTTTATCCGTCTTTGTCAATCACAATTTCGACCATCTCCCATATCTTCATAAATGTCTGTACACCGGACTGTGATAGTAAAGTTTGCTTATTTCAAGTTGGAGAACTAATTATTTTATAGAAACATTTACAATGCATATTGTCTTTATTAAATAACAGATGATTAAAATGATGATACAGTTCTAAGGCCTGGTTTCTCATTGACGGTTCAACCTTGATTCATCGTTCAGGCCAGTAAACCCAGTTTCAACTATCAATCTGGGTTGAACAGTCAACGGGCCTAAGGATTTTACTCCAACAATTTAGTATAATTTTGATTAGGGCTTTAATATACACTTTATTTTGTATAGATTGTCCAGCTCCGCCCTCAATACCGAACTCTCAACCACAGTTTGACGTGAACTCTGCTCCAAAAGTCAGCGGAACCGTTTTGGATTATTCGTGTAATGCCGGTTACACACAAAATGGAAACGTCACCTGTCAAATAGACGGCACGTGGACTCAAATGTTTTGCATAGGTTTGTCTGTTATATGCTTAATTTAATACACGAATTAAGTATACATGGCAATTCATATTCGTCTGTCGTCTTCTTCTTCCTTCTTCTTTATATTTCATCATCATCTTCTTCTACTGCCGTTGCTGTTACCACCTTACCACTACAGCTGCTGCTGACGATGATGGTGCTTTTGCTGCAGCTGTTATTGCTACTGATACACCTTCTACTGATACTAATCCTCCTATCTTTCCAAATAGCGGTCAACCGTTTGATGCCTCGGCCGCTTCTGGAACTCAGGGAACAACTTTGCAGCATAAAGTTAATGCAACTCTATAGTCATGATTGTAAATGACACCACTTCAATCTTTTGTAAACCAAAAGCCATATGGATGGACATTGTTTGTAAGGATGTGTAACTCACTCAAGGAACATTGAGAAATCTGGCTTTAAAACCTTGCTAAATTCATAACTATTCAAGCTGAAATACAGTGTACATTCCCAAAGAGCATACTTTAATTTCTTTATACATTAATAAAAATAATAATAATAATGATAATAATAATAAAGATAATGATAATAATAATAATAAAGATATGATGATGGATTAAATAACATTGAATAGTATAACTAAACAAATCATTAATTAAAAATAACATTCCTAAGTGAAATATTTCTTTATATTTCATAGGAGCTAGATCATGTTCTGAAGTTAAAGAATGTAACAGTCAATATGCAGACGGCGAGTATTGGATTTACCCAGCACCATTCGGTAATAGTAGAGCCAAAATATATTGCCACGACATGCAGGCAAATTCTCCCAAGGAGTACGTGTCGCTGAAAGTGAGCAATAAAGGATACTCTCCAGATAAGAATAACATGGAGTGCGACGGTGAGAAAGATAGTAATATTGGAGGAGAAACTCACTTCAACAAGATACGAGTTGACATCCAGGTACATACGAAACACCATTATAAAAACATTCATGGGTGGAGGTCCAAAACAATTTTTTCGAATACTAAAGGAAATCCAAAATTAATTTTGGTAGTTAATGGGGTTGTATGTCCAGGTAGGACCGGATTTTAGACTTTGGGGAGCCCGAGACCTTTCAGGTTCGCGGCTCCCTCAGCATAGATATTAAATTACATGAAATAATAAAAAAAGAATGAATAAAACAAATTTTATAATTATTACATTTTCTATCAAGAAGGAAGTCTTTAGTCTGGGAGGGGGGCTCCGGGGCAATTGTCTCCTTTGCCCCCTTATAAATCCAGCCCTGTGTCCAGGCCCCAACATTTGAAATGCCATTATATGGTAATGATGGTCCAGCAAGGACAATTTATCTATGTATATATGCGTGTGTCTGTCTGTTAGTTTGTGTGGATGTCTGTCCATGACTGTCTATCTCTGTGTATTTCAGTCATAGTGACGAATGTTATAAATCAAGCCCCAGTACTTTTGGTGTCCTCTGCTGCAGGACTATCAGGGCACCAAATATTGTTATAAACATCAATGCCGATTCGGGCAAACTGATGCTATAAGTGTTCAAGGATCATCCAGAAATTAATTCCTGCTCCAGTTTTAATCATGAACCAATTATCTTTTCCATACTGAGCGGGGCGGTGTTTCAAACGTAGTGCATCAGCACGATGTGTGATTGGTCCTCGGTTCGAACCTCTTTAGTGTACGCTCTTTCTTTCCTTCTTGGTCAATGGCTAGTGTAGCAAAGGCCAAGGTGAGTACTTTCCTATCTGTGGAAAAATGCATTTAAAAGACTCCTTGCTGCTAATTGGAAAGAGTAGCCTATGTAGCAGTTGCGAATTTGTCCTATGAACCTTGTGACAAATACCGCGAATCTGTAACCTTGTTTGACACTGGTGATTAACTAATGTGCTGGGGCGTCGTTAAACAGTCCTTTCCTTTCCATGGAGAACTACATTCCATCCGGATTATTCACGGAACACATGGCTCAGATCAACATATAAATGTGAATACCAGTAGCATGGTTGGTCACGTTAATTTAAATACTAGCAGAGCAATATTAGATGTATTCAGAAACGCTCTCAGCATGTTTATGCCATTGAATTTATAAAAAATTTGCTGCTCAGCTTAACACCTCACTACCAATTCAATTCTGAGAGTCACACTTATGGTGTTTTGTTACTCATGGTCTTCAGAGAAATCGAACAACCAAAAACAAAGACTACTCGTTCCGATTAGTAGCAAAATTTGTTTTATATCTTTCCCATACTACGGCCTTAGTGGTAACACACGTCCCAGTACCTACACACTCTCTCTGAGTTGGAGTCAGTATTGAGATTAAAACCCATGCATCGACTGTACCCACTTAGTGGTAACACACGTCCCAGTACCTACACACTCTCTCTGAGTTGGAGTCAGTATTGAGATTAAAACCCATGCAT
>JAULBS010127070.1:0-13696 GCA_032355785.1 Symmetromphalus regularis
ACAGCACAGGAACCTGAGTTGTGTGCCCAGGACAGCGTGTTTGTACCTTAATTGGATATAAGCACGAAAATAAATACTACCAACCAACCATGGTGTATTAATACATATCTAACGATACCAGAGATGGTACTGGTTGGCCGAACAGGCCATGATTATAAATAGAATATATTTGGCTAAATAAAAATAAAAATTAAATGATATTTAAATCGCAAAATTTAGGGGTGGGTGGGGTGGGGGGTTAGCGGTCCCTTGCAGCCCTGTACATCCGTCACTAACTACAAAACCTAAATATATATTGTGTTTATTCAAGTGTGCTGTAGAGACATTTATCGCACAAACTGACTGATGTCGAACATTATGAGAAGCAGAGCAAAAACAATTATGTCCAGGAATAGGAGTCTATAAATAGATTAAAAACGCCATCCCTTGAACCCAGTACAGTAATTAATTAAAATAATGTATAATAATAATTTTAATTTGTTTTTAATAATAATGCAAAAAAATAATAATAATAGTAATAATAATAATTAATTAATTAATTAATTATACCATATTCAGTGGCGGATCTAGGTGGAGGCCCCAAAAGCTCTGGCCCCCTAAATTTAGCTATTTGAAAAAAATAAAATGTTTTTATTATTTTTATTATTATTATTTGTTTAACGTTAAAGAATCCGAGGAATCATTAGCCCCCCTCACCCCCAAATCGATTTTCTGGATCCGTCTCTGATCTTCGTCGTTTAGAGTCTACCTCCACCCAATCCGCCCAGAACACGGCAGATCCATTCTTATTAATGTTAAATGGGGGTTGGGTGATGAATTATAATTATTCAAAAATAATAATTATAACCGCCACCTCCTCGAATCGGTAATACGATCCGTCATTAAAATTCGAATTAATTCTGTGTCCTATTTTCCTCCATTACGGTGAGAGAGCACCACCTCGCTATCGGCAAAATTTTGTCGCTATTAGAAAATGGACTGTCTATTTCGAGTTTCATAATCAATGTACTAAAATCATCTGCAGCGCAGAGTAAAATGATGAAACGGATTAAAATCCAACAGATTTAAAGTGTTAAACTTTTAAATACAGTCAAACCCAAGAGAGTAAGAAAATGTGGCCTCTTAAATGAGGTGGCTGCATAAAACAGGTTAAATTCTACTAAATTAGCTAATTTGGGAGAAAATAAAGGTGGCAGTTTCAAACAGGTGGCTGCTTCATACAGGTTAAATTATATTAAATTAGCTGATTTGGGAGAAAATACAGGTGGCTGTTTGAGACAGGTGGCTGCTTAATACAGGTGACCCCATAGGCAGGTTTGACTGCATAAGCACATAAACAAACAAACAATAAATAAATACAATTTAATAAACATATAAATAAATTAATTGTTTAATAAATAAAACTAAATACTGTTCGATTTGTTATGTGATTCGAAACGGGATGAAAGAAATGTTTGTTTAGTAAAGATATCAAGAAAGAATGATTGGGGCCAACACCTCATCTACCCCGCGTCTCCCTTCTAATACCTATATTTTAACAATATGAAAGTAAAGTTTGTTTTATTTCACGACGCCTCTAGATCACATTAAATTAAAAAAAATTCCGTTCCAACCAGTGGTCCACAACTGGTTCATCAAAGGCCGTGGTATGTGCTGTCCTGTATGTGGGACGGTGCATACAAAAGACCCCTTGCTGCTTATCGGAAAGAGTAGCATATGTGGCGAAAGCGGGTTTCCACTAAAACATATGTCAGTATAACCATATGATTGACGTCCAATAACCGATGATGAAATAAAAATCAATGTGCTCTAGAGGCGTCGTTAAATAAAACAAACTTTACTTTATTTACGCTCTATAAAACACAAACCCCCCGACGCATAACAATAATAACAGTGTGACCTAATTGTACTCATCAAGGCGAGCGCATGTTAAATAAAGAAACAAAAGGTAAACTTACTATTCCATTTATTATTTTGTTTTATTGGAAAATGTTAACATATTATAAATAAAATGAAAACTAAAAGTTCTCAAGAAAATAGCTTTAACCAAATATTTAATTAGTCTGAATGATCATACAACTAACCAATTAATAAACAATGTTAGTAATTATTAAAAATGAAAATCATTCACAAAAAGTTTATTAAGAATTAGTCATTAAAAAACTTATATTAAAACGTTTTCATAATTTATAGAGTTATTTCCCATTAAAAAAAATTAAAAAAATAAAATACAGTAAATAAATAAAAATAAAATGTTTTTCAGGAAACAAACAAATATTAAATACTACATTAAGAACATTGTTTTTAATATATTATTTTAAACTGCCCCTCCCCACACCTATATAAAAAAAATAACCCCCACTTTTTTGCTTAGAAAAACTGAAAATTTCAGTGAAATTAAAATGCCTGAATAATACTCTTTACCAGTATTTCTATTTATTGTATCAGTGTAACACTTAACTATGTCGTCTTGGCGCAAATATACCGAAGTAGACAAGTGGTCTATAATGTTGGAGGGGGGTGAGGGAGGGGGCAGCGGGATGGTTCGCCCCCCCCCCACACTTTTTGGACTTGGGTATGTTCCGTCTACCCACTTTCAGGAACGGATTTTCGCCCTTGTCCTTCCCATAAAAACATCCCCAATAAATAACAAATAAATAAACAAATAGTTAGATAGATAAATAAATAAAGAGTTAAATAAATTAGACACTTGTTTCAGGTATATTCAGGAATCCGGAAAAACGCCATTCTGTTTTTAGTCTTTACGTCACTCCATTTACTTTCGTATTTTTTTTTCTCTCAGTTGACAGTAGTAGGATGTCAGACTCTCAAGCTGAATACAGTGGTTCAAAACCCATTGGAAGCTGACTATGTGACAAAGTTACCAAATGTTTGACATCTAATAGCTGATGATTAACAGTGTGGTCTAGAGGAGTCGTAATTTTTTTTTTTTTAAATGAAGATAAAAAGAAGAAAATGTGTCTCACGAATATTTGGTTGTTCATAGGTATGGTGGGGAATATAGCTCAAACGATAGCGTATCCGCCTGTGGAGCTGTCGGTCGTCGGATCGACCCTTCTCAGTGGACCCAATTGCAGTTTGGGATATTTTTCGTTCTTATCAGTGGTCCACAACTGGTTATTCAAATGCCATGGTATATGCGGTCATGTCTTTGGGACGGTGCGTATAAAAGACCCCTTGCTGGTTATCGGAAAGAGTAGCCTATGTGGCGGCAGAGGGTTTTTCATCTAAATAAATATTCCAGAGTGATGATATAATTGACGTCCAACAGCCGATGATAAGATTAAAATCAATATGCTCTAGAGGCGTCGTTAAATAAAACAAACTTTGCTTTACGTCCAATAGCCGATGATAAGATAAAAATCAATGTGCTCTAGAGGCGTCGTTAAATAAAACAAACTTTCCTTTTTTTTTGTTTAGCACAGATGGATAAAGGGGTGATTCTCAGTGTTGATGGATGGTAGCTCAAGTCTTCATAAGTTCATTTATTTGTCACTGATTTTTATGTATCTCTATGTATGGATTGTCACGATGTTGTAGACTTTAGTAATATAATGTTAAGTATGTAGATGTAATGTCTGTACGTAATAAGTAGTGTTGAATATTTACTAGATACGGGAGAACTATAACAACTCTTAGTAATAGAGAGTTATTGAATCATTGCTCCAATACTGAAAATTAATGGAGCACTGAGACAATACAGTGATCAATGTCACAAGTGTATGTCAAACATGCGTAGGGATACACAGACAATTTTACAGGGTCTTTACAAGCTATTTTCAGTTTGAGTTGGTACTTTCTTGAACATCTGCCTAATCATGAGACTTGTGATATCATCTGCCGCAACAAATGAAGTTATCTATCAAGTCTTATTTCACTGTGGTGGAGGATATGGCCATTGGATAAATACTTGTAAATCCACTATATGTCGCGTCACGTCAGACTGGCACCATCGTTTTTAACAATTCTAGGGACTATAGAATAAAAAGGAAAATGGTTTTGGCAATTAAATGAAAAACCAAATTTTTATACAAAATTTCAAGAAGATATACTGAATATTAAATTTTGTATGGAGAAAAAAACTATTTTTAGCAATTCTTTAGCACTTTTTACTGTAGCAACTATATATAATCCAAAATGTTATGAAGAGAAATACTTTTGTGTATCATGTACATGTTGCAAAAGGTTTGAAAGGCAGTTGTTTGACATTTTGGCACTTATTTTTCAACTGAAAAATGCTGGTGTTTTGTTGTTCCACATCTGATGATGCGAAGTATAGTATTTTATTTAAATTTGAGAGGTGATAACTATGTGTCAAAATTTCTAGATGTTTGACATCCATTAGCTGATGATTAATAGATCAAAGTACTCTAGAGGTGTCATTTAAACAAAAAAAAAGATTCTCAAACTGGCTCACACTTGACTGCGTGTCAAAATAACCAAATGTTTCACATCCAATAGTTAATGATTAATAAATGAATGTGTTCTAGTGATCTCATTAAAAAAAATATTACATAATCTAACTAAAACAATTTCAATTTTTGATTTTTTGCACATCATTTTGTTTCCTTTTGAAGACATTTCTTTTTCACACCATCTTGTTTGCATTATTGATGAAAATGTAGAGTAACATTGCAGTTTTGTGTGATTCTTATTACATCAACTTAGGTCTTCAAAGACCCCTCAGTGCATTGTACATGTAGCTCTGAAATAATCAGACAGAGTTCATCCATATTTAATTATGTGTGTAAGATGATAGGAAGGAGAGAAACAAGCATGAGATTGCAGGAAATCTCTTACACAAGTTTGTGCCTCGGTGCTAGCAAAATGAAACCATGTACGTCCCTGCAATGAAGATACAGTTTCATTCTTATAATTACATTCCAAATACAGTCAAGTTCACTTAACTGCATTCCTGATAATAGCATATTTCTGTTATTTGCATAATAGTCTGCTGAACAGAACAATTTCTATGCAAATATATGCAAAACATTTCTTTTAATTGCATATGCTTTTTCTGTAATGTCTGGTTAATTGCATAAGAAAATGTAAAAAACTTAAATTGTTCCTTCAAAAGTATCAAAAACCATGGCAGATTTTAACATTTTATCAAATAATCACAAAATCTCCACAATTACGCAAAGTTTAACCTTGTACTATTTTTGCATCTGTTGTAGCATTCAGGTTACATGGTCAAAGAATTCCTTACTATATCAAATATTTCTGATTTTTGTGATCACTGTTTGATAAATATTAACATGATTTTAAATGGTCGTTTCTGATAAAGGAATAATCTTGTTAACTGCATAAAATATTGTGCCACAATGCCTATGCAATTAAGAGGATTCTACTGTATTCTTGCCAATATAATAATGGTCATGTTGAACTGCGGAAATATAGCAAATTAAATAAGTTCCACCTGAATGCCTAACATGTGAGGGTGTGTGTGTAGCCTACTGACAACTAATTTGCTGAAACGGGATATTTACAAACCTCCTAAGAAAGCATATTGATTGTAATTACTCACAAAGGAAAGGAATGTTTGTTTAACGACACCCCAGCACATTGTTTATTCAGTGGCTATTAGGTGTCTGACATGTGGTGTTCTGTGACTCATGGTCTTTTAGAGAAAACCCTCTACTGCCACATAGGCTACTCTTTCTGATTAGCTGCAAGGGATCTTTTAGACACATTTTCCCGCAGATGGGATAGCACATACCACAACCTTTGATAAACCAGTTGTGGACCACTGGTCAATGTTAGTGGTATACACCTACCCACTGAGCCTTTGTGGAGCACTCACACTGGGTTGGAGGCAGTATCAAGATTAAAAATACCATGCCTCAACCAAGATTTGATCCCAGTACCTACTAGCCATGAGACAGACAGCTCTACCACTGAGCCACCGAGGCATGATTAAAACTGCTGACATGCATTTGGTTTGACATGTAATATTCTTTAACAAATCTGTTTTCATTGATTCCAAGAGCTCCACTCCTCAAATATACATAGTTTGAAATAGTCTTTTAACAAATGTAACAAATCTGTTAAATCATTGATTCGAGAATCTCCACTTTTCAAATACATGTATACATAGTTTGAAATAGTCTTTTAACAAATGTAACACATCTGTTAAATCATTGATTCGAGAATCTCCATTTCTCAAATATACACAGTTTGAAATAGTCTTTTAACAAACGTAACAAATCTGTTAAATCATTGATTCGAGAATCTCCACTTCTCAAATACACACAGAGTCTGAAATATTGTCTTTTAACAGATTTAACAGATCTATCAAATCTATGAAATCTCTGCTTTCAGTTGATTCATGCAACATCTTCACATTGACAAACATGCATAAAGTCTAATAAACTCACAGCTTCTTTCAACATGGTAATGGTCTCTCCTAGAATATGTGAGATTTTGATTGCTCTACCACTGGCCTGTTATTAAAAGATTTGCAGGGTACTAGCTCGAGTCTGATCCATAGAGATCACAAATGTCAGATGATCAGATAAATCTTGTATTATGAGATCTTAAGATGAGAGGAGGTTTTTTAAAAAAGCAAAGTCAAGATTGGCTTATTTTTTATTATATTTTTTATGATTTTTTATTTTATTTAGGCTACATATAATTTATAATGTGGGTTTTTTTGGTGGGTTTTTTTAACGACACAACTATAGCACATTGATTTATTAATCATCGGCTTGAGAGTCCGACATTCTGCCGCTGAACCACCAAGACCCAAAGTGCTTTTATAACCTATCTTGACTTTACTTCACTATAAAACATTTATATCTGGTTTTCATTTTTTTTGTTAATGTGAAATACATTTTAAGATAATTATTACAAATACCAAGACTACCAGAAATACTCTAGATATGCAAAAAATTATAAAATTAATATAATTTTTAATTGTAATGGTAAGAAATTCTATAATAGCTGAATATTAATATGTATACAGGGGTAGAAATTAAGAAATTATTTTCACTCGCCTGGGGGACTAGTAGCTTAAAAAAGTTACTCGCCCCCACAAAAATTTACTAGTCACCCCATTTTAATTTTACGATTGGAAACATATCTACTGGCCTGGGGGACTAGCATATGTAAGGATTTACTTGCCCCCAGTGATTTTTACTCACCTTGGGAGAGGGGCCAAGCAGTAGTTTGTATGTTTTCTCAGTGACAGTACTACATGTATATACACTGATAATGTATTGTTACTAATCCTCTAACTATTACATAAAAGCCTTCTTACTGTATATTCGCTATTTAATGCCCCGGGGGGCATTACATTTTGCGAATTTGAAGTTTATTGAGTTCACGATAGCTTGAAATTGTGTTTTTACTGCTAATATTTTGTGCAATACAGATTACTAATGTGTGCATTCATTACATACTTTGGATAATACGGCATGATCGTGTATTTATGCTGGGGTAAGTCATTATATTTTGCTAAATGGCTGGATGGCATTAATTAAGGAGCGGTATTAAATAGGGAATATGTAGTACACACTTTAAAAGATTAACCTTTCATGAAAAATGTTTTTCTAGCATTAATATACCAAAACAGTTGGGATTTAAAAATATTTTATATACTTTTACAAACATTTACTGCAATCTCTGGAGATCTATCACCTCAGTAATCCTCCTATTTTATATACTCAACCAAAAAAGAAAGTATGCATGTAATTAAGTCATTTATTTCTTAAACCAGATGACATTCATGTCAGAAATTCTGGAACTAGATAACCATGCCATTTAGGAAGAGGTGTGTGTGTAGAGTAATATCACAAGTTGCACATGTATTTGTGTAGTAATATCACAAGTTGTGTATGTGTGTGTGTAGTAATATCACAAGTTGTGTATGTGTTTGTGTAGTAATATCACAAGTTGTGTATGTGTTTGTGTAGTAATATCACAAGTTGTGTATGTGTGTGTGTAGTAATATCACAAGTTGTGTATGTGTGTGTGTAGTAATATCACAAGTTGTGTATGTGTGTGTGTGGTAATATCACAAGTTGTGTATGTGTGTGTAGTAATATCACAAGTTGTGTATGTGTGTGTGTAGTAATATCACAAGTTGTGTATGTGTGTGTAGTAATATCACAAGTTGTGTATGTGTATGTGTTTGCTGCCAAAGGACTATTAATGTGACCACCTGATGAAACAAAATTGTAAACAACATGCATATTTTCTTTTTTGGTTGAGTATCCGAGACTAAACTGATCTTGTTCTTTCTGATGAATCCGATGTTCGCCCAGTCATTTTAATATGACATTGTTGTGTCATGATAGATGAACAGAGGATGAAATTACATGAATTATGTTAATTCCTCAGTAAAATTTAAAAATGGGTTAATCTGAATAGTTACATAAGCACAAAAAACTCCATATTAATATATCTTTTTATGTTTCCTAACAACAGTGCTTAATGATTATGGATAATAGTTTTAAATAAAAACAAAGAACACCACAGTTTCATTGCTAGCCAGTATCTCCATAGGCCAGCCAGTATCTCTATAGGCCAGCCAGGATCTCTATAGGCCAGTCATGATCTCTATAGGCCAGCCAGTATCTCTATAGGCCAGCCAAGATCTCTATAGGCCAGTCAGGATCTCTATAGGCCAGCCAGGATATCTATAGGCCAGCCAGGATCTCTATAGGCCAGCCAAGATCTCTATAGGCCAGCCAAGATCTCTTTAGACCAGTCAGGATCT
Organism: Symmetromphalus regularis; assembly: GCA_032355785.1. Lineage (NCBI taxonomy): Eukaryota > Metazoa > Mollusca > Gastropoda > Neomphalida > Neomphalidae > Symmetromphalus > Symmetromphalus regularis. Next base: position 8,741 of record JAULBS010127070.1, read on the forward strand.
CCATAGACCAGATCTTCATTGTCAAGCCAGGATCTTCATAGGCCAGCCAGGATATCTATAGGCCAGTCATGATCTCTATTGGTCAGTCAGGATCTCCATAGACCAGGCAGGATCTCTATAGACCAGTCAGGATCTCCATAGACCAGCCAGGATCTCCATAGGTCAGCCAGGATCTCCATAGGCCAGTCAGGATCTCCATAGACCAGCCAGGATATCTTTAGATCAGTCAGGATCTCCATAGACCAGCCAGGATCTCCATAGACCAGCCAGGATCTCCATAGGTCAGCCAGGATCCCCATTGGCCAGCCAGGATCTCCATAGGCTAGCCAGTATCTTCATAGGCTAGCCAGGATCTCCATAGGCCAGCCAGGATCTCTGTAGACCAGCCAGGATATCTGTAGACCAGCCAGGATCTCTATAGGCCAACCTGGATCACTATAAGCCAGATAGGATCTCAATAGACCAGCCAGGATCTCTATAGACCAGCCTGGATCTCCATAAGTCTGCCAGGATCTCCATACACCAGTCAGGATCTCCATAGGTCAGCCAGGATCTCCATAGGCCAGCCAGGATCTCCGTAGGCCAGCCAGGATCTCTGTAGGCCAGCTAGGATCTGTATAGGCTAGCCAGGATCTCCATAGACCAGCCAGGATCTCAGTAGACCAGTCAGGATCTCCAAAGACCATCCAGGATATCTTTAGACCAGTCAGGATCTCCATAGACCAGCCAGGATCTCCATAGGTCAGCCAGGATCTCCATAGGCCAGCCAGGATCTCCATAGGCCAGCCAGGATCTCCATAGGCCAGCCAGGATCTTCATAGGCTAGCCAGGATCTCTGTAGATCAGCCAGGATCTCTATAGGCCAACCTGGATCTCTATAAGCCAGACAGGATCTCAATAGACCAGCCAGGATCTCTATAGACCAGCCTGGATCTACATAAGCCAGCCAGGATCTCCATAGACCAGTCAGGATCTCCATAGGTCAGCCAGGATCTTCATAGGCCAGCCAGGATCTCCATAGGCCAGCCAGGATCTCCATAGACCAGCCAGAATCTCCATAAGCTAGCCAGGATCTCTGTAGACTAGCCAGGATCTCTGTAGACTAGCCAGGATCTCTGTAGACTAGCCTGGATCTCTGTAGACCAGCCAGGGTCTCTATAGGCTAGCGAGGATATCTGTAGACCAGCCAGGATCTCTATAGGCCAGCCAGGGTCTCTATAGGCCAGCCTGGATATCTGTAGATTAGGCAGGATCCCTATAGGCCAGCCAGGATATCTATTGTTCTACCTGGCACTGAACTTCATTCTGCTTGTTTCTCTATGATACTTGAATGACTGTCCACCACTGTATGCTTGGTCTGTGAGATTATCTTAATTAACAGAAAGCTTTCATAATAGAACTGGTGAAGAACACGGCTTAACGGAGACCATGGCCTGTTGACTGATTGATTCTTCCTTGAATGTGATGCACCTGTAAGTCCTACTTCTGCCCCATCTTTGTGAGAGGACATGAAAAATTACTTGAGAGATTACTGGTTGTTGTCTCCAATCAATGCAGTCCTATAATCCAATACTTGCACTAAGTCCGTGTTATGTTAGTCTGCGAAGTTGAACACAAATTGGTGATATGATTTTTGAAAGGAAACATTGATTCATTTATTGGTTTAGATAACATTTTTAATTCTTTTGTCATCTGTGTTACGACTATTCTATTGGGATTTCTGGGTTTTCGAAATTGGCTATTTCAGCATGAATGTAGAGATGAAAGGAAAAACCAATATATTGGTGGACCTGTAATATGCTGATCCATTTGCACTGACAATGATTATGACGAAATTCTCTGCTTGCCTCAAGACGTAAACATATATATAATTTGCACCAAGCAATTTCCAGCCTGCATGATAAAGATTTTATGTGTGCACAGTGTTAGATTCTGTTACTGGATTTCATCACAGTAATCATACTGTAAATATTTTAAATCTCGGAATCAGCTCCAACCTAGAGTGAGTACTCTGCAAGGCTCAGTAGGTAGGTGTTAGCCACTCACACTGACCTGTGGTACTGGGATCAAATCTTAGTCAAGGCACAGGATTTTTAATCTCTGTATTGGCTCCAACCCAGAGTCAGTAGATGTAAGCCACTTACACCGACCAGAGTTCCACAACTGGTTTATCAAAGGCCATGGTATGTGCTGTCCTGTCTGTGGGAAAGTGCATATAAAAGATTCCTTGCTGTTGATTAGAAAGAGTAGCCTATGTGGTGGTAGTGGGTTTCCTCTAAATAAATATGTCAGAATGACCATATGATTAACGTCCAATAGCCGATAATATGATAAAAATCAATGTGCTCTAGAGGCATCATTAAATAAAACAAACTTTTCTTTTGGACTTGGGATCCATGTTACAGGTTAACTGTATTTTATGGTTAAGTAGTAAAAATCCATTCAAAAATAAAGACAGAATATGGATACATTACGAAGCATAAGTAATAAATGTCTTAGAATAAGCAGGACAAACAACCAATCATTGAGTTCCTTGATAAATACAGCCCCAGGTCCTTCACTAATATCATATTATTAAATGGCCATTCATACTGGCCATCTGGTGGCTGTATTGGCCCGAGGTAATGCTGAGGGCCAATATGGCCATTAGAGGACCAATACAACCACTCAAAGACCCTAACAAGGCCAGTATGAAAACACATTTAATGACATTTTCACTAATCAACACCCTTGAAGATCATTCTTAATGCTTAATTTATAAAGTAGTACACATACTGTATATATAATATATAATAAAAACTAAATTTATTTTAAAGTATTTCTTTCAACTTGGCTTTTCCTAAATAGTGTCAAATTATTATAACAATGTATTATTACTGTTGATAATAGGTGTACTTGTGCTATATTTTATTACATTTATTTTAATGCAATAAACACTAAATTTAATTTCTAGAAAATCACGATTTTCATTGTATCTGCTTTAACAATAAAACCAACTACTACCTGTATCTGTTCACCAACGGTCTTAATAATAGTAAGAAAATGTATGCTTTTATGTAAGCAAAACTAGTAGAGCTGCAAATGAAACATACTGGAATTAAAAGTCTTATGGGCTGATACCAAACTTATTTGTATTGGTTCTCATTGATATATATGATACAGGCGGTTGCTATGTATTAAAGCTAGCTGACCAGTGGCTGATCTAATTGGACCCAGGTCCACTAGCTTTTGCAATTTAAATATAAAAAATAAAAATTATTTAAAAAATAATAATAATAATTTAACGTTCAAGAATCCAAGTTTTCCGCCTAAATGGATTTTCTAGATCCACTACTGTTAGCTAATAATGAACTGTAATGTCTTCCAAAACATTTGTATCTGTTGGGCTAGAATGTCTCAGTATCCAACAGACACTCATAATTGATTCTCTTTCTTCTATTTAAATTAATTTGTTTTCAGTGCATCGTGAAAAATTCTATTTTTACATCAGATAACATTTACTGCCAACCATTTCATCAGTATGTTCTATGAATAAATTATTTCAGGTCAAATGTAATTTCCAGGGAAAATAATATTGCTGAGATAGAAATGAATGCTTACACCTTTGCCCGAGGCAAGTAAATCCTTTCTGATGCTAATCCCCTGAGAAAGAAGATTTTTGTCCATTTGTCTTCATTTGGGTAGGTTTTTTTTTTTAAATTCTTGTTCAAAGTGATTTGTCAACCATATAATCAAATATTTAAAAACAAAACAGAAAAATATTTCTTTTCATTCCAAATTCATTTATTACTGTAATACAATCAAACATATATTATACACCTCCTTTTAAGTGATTTCCTTAAAATACATTTTAAAAAAACAACTTAGTTGCACCAATACAATTTGTCTTCTCAACATGAACTACACATTACATCTATAATTCACATTATGGACCAAAACAATTATAAAATTAAAATTGGGTGACTAGTGATTTTTAATCAGGACGAGTAACTTTTCAAGGCAACTAGTTCCCCAGACAACTGAAAATAATTTCTTAATTTCTAACCCTGTACTGTGTGCCTGATTGAAATTGAGCAGGAATCTCATTCCTAGAACAAAAGTTCTCTGTGACCTTGTTTACTTGAATATAAATTCCAGTTTCCGAACCAAATTGGATGTGGGCATGCTACAAAATACTTCAAATCAAATCATAAATGAAATAAATTCCAGCAGAACATATTCTGAGGATGATTCAGTATTTATTACCCCAGTGGACACTGATAACTGGGAAATATTTTCATATTTTCTCAGTGAGAAATATTATACATTGGTTTTACAATGCATTTCATCATGTCGCTCTGGCCATTGTGACCACTAACTTTAATATGCTTGCCTGTACTCAATATGATGTCATTATAATTTTGTAAAAGTGCAAATAACGTCACTAAAATTAGAGAAAGTAAAACGTATTGTAACATCATCCATAACATTAATTTTTTTCTAAACTATTGGGCGATTAGAAACTATAAAGAATAGAACCATTAAAATTGTCTGAGATAATAAATAGAATATCAAACTCGTTACCATTTATTATTTAATTTATGTCCCTTGTGAAATAATTTTCCTTTAAGAAAAATTATTTGATTCTTGACATAAATTTGATAATAAATGGCAACTCATTTAATATCCTCTATATATGGTCACTTACAGAGAGAGATACAGCCAGGAATTTGATTTCAACAAACTCCTGCTCACGATATTCACTAAGACAGAAGTAAAATAATTTGTTATTCATTGTTATGATTATTAACAAGCATTGACACACTGATACATTAAATGCAGATTTGTGTCATACTGATCACTTCATCATGACAGTGTAATACTGTTGAATCCTCTTAACTGCATTGGCATTTTGCCCAAATATTTTATGCAATTAACAGGATTATTCCTTTATCAGAAATGTCCATTTAAAATCAT
>JAULBS010127081.1:0-13695 GCA_032355785.1 Symmetromphalus regularis
GTAAACCGTTTGCAGTTTCAGAGAAGAGCACTATATCATCAGCATATAACAATAAGAGTAAAGTAATAGTTGAAAGTTCATAAGGTGTACATCCTTTTTCAATTAAGTTCACTTCAATGTCGTTAATAAAGAGAGAAAACAATATAGGTGATAACACTTCTCCTTGCATCAGTCCCAGGTTATTTCTGAAGTAATCAGATTTGTAGCCATTTATAGAAACACAACTTTGAACATTAAGGTACAATGACTGAATAACTCTAAGAAGTCTTCCTTTAATACCAGCTTTAGAAACCTTGTCCCATAGTTTCTTGCGATCAACATAGTCAAACGCCTTTTTAAAATCAATAAATGCACAATATAATCTTTTCCTAGTAGACAAAGTTTTTGAAATTATAGCATGTAAGCAAAAAATGGCGTCGACTGTTCCTCGTCCAGGTTGGAAAGCAAACTGAGCATCAGAGATACTATTATGTCTTGTTGACCACGATAATAACCTTTGATTTAAAACACTAGTAAAGAGTTTACCTAAATTACTAATAAGACTAATAGCTCGATAATTATTAGGATCTAGTTTATCTCCTTTCTTAAAAATAGGTACAATTACAGCCGAAGACCACCCTTTCGGAAAGTACCCCGTAAATAAAATACAATTAAACAATTTGAGTAAAATGGGTAAAAAGAGGTCCTTGCATTCAATAAAATACTCGTTGAGTAGTAGGTCTGGACCATGAGCTTTGGCTCGTTTAAGATTGTTTATTGCTTTTTCTATTTCATTTAAAGATATATCTTTGTCTAATTCTTCAAAAATTGGTTCATCATTATCGTCTAAGTGGTTTACATTATCTTCAGTATCTTTATCAATATTGGAAGAAATTAATTTGAAATGTTCATAAAATGCACATATGGGTATGGGGCAACGGACTGTTTTACGTTTCGAGAACTTTGCATAAAATTTCTTGGGATCATTACATTTCAGCTTATCTAACATATTTCCCATAATGCTAACATATTTCCTACGACTTTTTCTTTCTAATAATTTATATAATTTATCACTCATCATTTTATCAATGCAACAATCAACAATCACGTCCAGGATGGTTTTGTTTAACGAATACCAGAAGATTATTTATTCAGCTACGCTTTCCGATTAGTAGCAAAGGGAAGTGCATTTGTCTATACAGTATAATACATTCCAGGCATTTATTACACCACGTATGGATCACAGGTTGGAACAAGAAATAGCCCAAAAGATTCAATACACGGTATCGACCTGACAATCCACCGCACATCAGACTCAGAATCTACTTTTGAGCAACTTACCGGTTCCCGTACAGCAAATGCAACACGTGATAAACCCAATCATGTACACATTTGTCCTGGTAGCAGATAAGACTATATTTACCATAGAAAATAGCACATTAAAAACTGCCTTTACTATACAATTGAAATAATAAGAACAACGAGTTCGATGGAATTATTTAAAATACGTTTCAAGAAGCTAATTAGAATGAAGAAAAACAATCATAATAAAATATTAAAACCATTCCACTGAAAAAATAATTGGTGTCCCTAAAGCAAGAAGGAAGTTGATAGTTGACATTTCAACAAGTTTGCTAAATATAAAATTAATATAGCGGTCAGTTAAAATAAACCATTTTGTCAGATAAGAAAGAGATCTTCTGACATTATTAATATTTGATGGCAATCACTTTAAAATATGGTAGTCATATGAAATGGATTTGATCTGTGAAAGGAAAATGTGACATTATCTCATGCTGTCAATATGTGATGTTATTAGTGAAACCTACCTTTACCGTAATCAAGATGTAATAAATAGGAAGCACCCATCTACTGCCGGTTAGTGTGGGAGGTACAGAAGAACACAAAAGAACAAGAAGACGAAGAAGAGGAAGAGAAAAAATAAGGACCAGGCGCAGATGCAGGATTTCTGAAATGAGGTCCAAATGTGGATTTCTGAATAGGGGGGTCCAAAAGTGATGAGTGAACAGAAATGGGGGGGGGTGGTAATATCCACGTCCTTCCACACGGAAAAAGGTTTTTAAAATTCGAAAAGGGGGTGGTCTTGACCCCACGCCCCTTTGGATCCGCAACTGAGGACGCCAAAACCTAGTCAGATAAAACCAGTGAATTCAAAATACATTACGAAACAGTCGAGGTAATTGTACGTATATCTGAAATAGGCACTTAAAATAATTGTTGGTTATAGCTAGGATAAATGCATGCATTCTACTCAATGAGTGAGTTAAAGTTATAGCAACTCTCCTTTTAGCTACATCATATACTCAAATAATATTTTATAATACTCAAGTGTTTCTTTCATCATTCATACAATTTAAGATAGCTATCTTGCTGGTACCATTTTGTGTAAATATATTTAATTGTCTGTAAAAGGCTGGTTGTTAGGGCCAATTAAAGCATTCTTTATACTATTTAGAAAGCTCATTATCTATATAATTATTATTATAACGCAACGTAATGGTTGAGTTATTTTAATATGAAAGTCATACAAAGAACAGTGATCATTTTCAAGCACACATTTGATATCAAATCTGAAAAGACATAAGTGTCATTGTTGTTGAAAACCGTATCTCTGTGTATACGGCAGATTACAAGGAAAGAAAAGCAAAATCGCGAGAACCAGCACTAACACATGACTATTAAAATATTTACAATGATAACTATAATACTAGGCGGGTCTTGCACAGTCCTCTTACATTCGATGTGGAGTGTTATCTTTGTGTGCACAGTATATATGCCCTAAACATATCGTTCCATATCATTGTATTGTGACTACGGTTATGCGAACATGATATTATGATTTTGGTTGTGCGAACACTGTGATGTGACTACGGTTTTACGAACACAAATTTGTGATTACGGTTTTGCGAACACGGTGATGTGACTACGGTTTTGCGAACACGGTGATGTGATTACGGTTTTGCGAACACGGTATGTGACTACGGTTTTGCGAACACGGTGATGTGACTACGGTTTTGCGAACACGGTCATGTGACTACGGTTTTGCGAACACGGTCATGTGATTACGGTTTTGCGAACACGGGGATGTGATTACGGTTTTGCGAACACGGTGATGTGATTACAGTTTTGCGAACACGGTGATGTGATTACGGTTTTGCGAACACGGTGATGTGATTACGGTTTTGCGAACACGGTGATGTGATGTTTAAGATGTTTTATTATTTGTTTGTATTTAGATGACATGAAACACTGTTTCCTAGAAATACACAACTGACATGCGTTAACAATGAAGGTTGACCTTCGACCTGTCACATGTAAAAAAAATGTATTACGAAAACATCTTGTTTTTGTAGATCTGTTTGTGTATGACCTGAAAGAAAAAAAACCCGCATTTACACTTACAAAAGAAAACAGCCTGGAGGGTATATTGACGCACATAAAAGGTGTTAATAATTTCCATACAACCACGTATACCCCACCCATTGACAATACACAACGAGTGGGCGATATCCTGAAAGCAAATTGTCCAGTTCGGTTTTTACCAACTGCTGTAACATAATTATAGGCCAATAGTACATAACCTTGTTTCCAGACAATGCGGTCCGGTCACGGGTTATATAATGGTTTGGAATTAAGGTGGCCAGCTACCAGATATAGATTGATGTGGGAAACGGGTCAAGATAGCTCATAATCTATCGACCAGTAGCACTTATATAACGGACTTTTGTCTCTAAGCTTTCTGGCTAAGGTGAAGGAACTCCTGATTTCAGGTCAGACGGCTTGAAAAGGTTTTAAATACGCGCCATGTTACGACCATGCTGAGTGACACATGATACGTTTCACAACTCGCGTTTAAGTTTAACTTAATACGTTTCAGCGAGAGTATTATTAAGTGGTTTACTCTTATTTACTTTTATATTCATCACATTGCTTGGCTTAAATGTAGGATTTTTTCTCCGATTGTATTGCAAATCATATGACTAACATTCTGCATAAATACTTAGTCAATCCAGTCTTATGAGTGTAAAATTGGACAAAATATTGTTAGAGTGACCTTCTTTTAGCCATTTGTTTTAGTTAGATAAGACATATCTAGTCAACTAACTGACAAACAGTGGAAAATTTATATAAGTAAAAGAAAACAATTAAAAAATATAAGTTAAAAATTAAAATAAAACTTGGTTTTATCTCAGGCCCAATTTTAGTGTTTCTTGCTTTAATTCTATCAGACATGATCAAGTTTTTTTCAATAACTGCTAAATGGAATTTAAAATATCACGATGTCGATGTTCCGTGCAATACACACACAAAAAAAGGATTGTTTGTTTAATGACACCTCAATACATTGTTTATTCAGCAGCTATTATGTGTCAAACATACGGTGTTTAGCGACTCATGGTCTTTACAAGAAACCCGCTATCGTCACATACGCTTTTCGATTAGCACAGACAGGACAGCACTTACCACGGCCTGTGAAAAAACCCCAGTTGTCGATCACTTGTCGGTGTCGTTATCGAGATTAAAAAAAACCATGTCTTGACTGAGATTTGATCCAATTATCGACCAGTCGTGAATACGAAAGCTTAACCACTGAGCCATCGGGGGCGGTTTGTAATACACCCAGTAATTTTATTATTAAATCAAGAGTAAAAGAAACATTATACAACATAAATAACTGTTCATGTATTAAGACAATAAACGTCTAACCCAGAAATTGCCAAAACCAAATCCACACAGTCTAAAATGTCTTTCAGGCGCGGATGCAGGATTTCTGAAGGGGGGATCAGATGTGGATTTCTGAAAAGGGGGAGGGGGGTCCAAAAGTGATGAGTTAATAGAAATGGGGAATAATGGTTAATTTTTATGTACCTCCACTCGGAAAAGGGTAACAAAAAATCGAGAAAAGGTGTTGTACCTGACCCCCTGGATCCGCTACTGTGTTTATAAACATTATAAAACCCTGTCTAATCCGGTACTCTGTCTAAACCAATATATGTTTAAGCTTCCTCGATGATCCATTTGAGAAAGTGTACTTTATACACTCTGAGTGGCGCTTCCAGTATGTATCAATCATTCAAATTGAAGGCCTTTCTATAATTGTTCAGAATACGCAGGCATGTCGAGCCTGCTGAGTCGGATCAAACGAAGAGAAATACGGAAACGTTATAGCATTGTTAACTGAAGACGCCCTGTTGTGATACCTTATAGCCAGAAATGCCGCAGCTTCTCTTCAAAATCGATTTATCGCCCACAATACACATACGATGTCTTGAAATATTACCGACATGCGTCCCTGCGATATGCATGTCCCATGATGCACGTGTACGATGAAAGGGTGAAAAAGAACAGAAACCATTTACATAATTTTCCAATTTACTCAGAAATTCAGCTATTCGTTGCAGTTGTAACTTTTTGAAGCTCATTAGATACCAGCATGCGCTTTGATGTTGATGACCACGAAGTCCGAATCGAAAGAAGCCAACGAAAATGACGAGCAGAGCTCTTTTGAAGAGAAATGCGAGCAATTACATGCAGCGTTTGATTTTTGTTGATTGCTGCATGTCTTTGTGAAAACAGCAGTGCTGTTTATTACTCACAGATTGGACATGTTCTTAATTAAACACGAAATGACCAGTGGAGAAGATTATTACAAACAGCCTCCATGTTATGTCTAAATAAATAAGTTAATAATGAAAGAATTAATTAAATTAGATAGATGGACTGTAATAAATAAATAAATACGTAAATAAATAAATAAAGTATATTGCTACTTTTGATGATTTAACCAGTTTTGTAACTAAAAACCTTTTGTTCATTTTAAACAACACAAAATGTATTCTTATAAACTGAAATAATTCAATAAAGTCCATGCATACGTAAATAACGCGACATTTCAATTGATTACTAAAAAACAGTATATATTATGTTCAATGTGTTTATGCTACTAAGATTAGATATTTAATAATTTTTAAACAATGATTATTTTCTATTTGAAAGTATAAATAAATCAATAAAAATATTTTAAGATAAATTATTTCATAAATTAATTAACAAAAGGACAAATCGATAAAATGTGCACGCTCGCAAGCGTGTGCGTCTGTGTGGATGGATGAATGAATGAAAATATGGATTTCTTAAATAGTTCAATACATGTAAATACATTAATATAATATAAAAAACAGACACACTATAGGAAATAGCGTGACATATGAACATTTGATAAATATGTTCTACTAATCCATGCAGTTTGGTTTGCAGTTTGTAATCTATGTTTCGTTTTCATTGTGATTTCTTAATTGAAACGGCTACACTTAATTATAGTCGAGACCAGGCAGCACGGAGTCTTGATGGATAGCTCAAAACTTTCAATAAGCCGTAGACTTTGACATTTGGTTCCTCTCTTTTCATGCATATGGCTTGATCATTTGGGACTGAGCATTTGGCGTACGTACTATTGTCTCTAAAAACACCTGGAAGTGTCACGTTCCCATTGATAGGTGCTTGATTAGCCTTCATTTGAACTTTCAATATACATATATAATTTGTGGGTGTCCTCGTGAGGACAACTTGCACTGATTTCAGCTTTGTTCTTCTCACACACGCGTCTTTTAATTCTCCCGTTTAGAATATCGCATTGTTTCTTGTGTCTATAGCCATGTCCCGTGTTTGAACTCTTAATATATAGAAACGTGCTTTTTATTGTTCAAAAGTCTCAAAACATTCGTTTATATTTTTTCCTGACGCGTGCATATCCCTAAGCATTGACCCTTTATCGACCCTTAACAGATGAATATATAATGTTTTTTGCAAAGAAAGCGAAACAAAACGTACGATCATTCATGTTTTGTCTCGGCAGATGCATATATATATTGGCAGACGATAGCCTCTTTTTGAACCACGCAGAATAAATATACCTTTATTTCTTTAATGATGAACGGTGTTTGGAACAAAACATAATCATTTTTTCTGTGCCACGGTATCCGCCACTTTTGGACGTTTGTGGGAGTCTATTGTTCTACAGGTCTATGCGCGTGCCCCAACATTGAACTTTTCCTATGTAATCTTCCCCGATCAACTCTCCAAGATTTTTTTTACCCTATCGCTGCTGGACAATGCAATATACAGTTGGTATGTTTTACAGTGCATTTGCAAAGTCTTGGGGGGTCACTCTGGGTTGAAGTCAGGGTCATATTCGGGTCACGTGCCCCAGATTGCGAAAATATGAACCTGTTGAGGAATAAGCTAGACTTGCCTCGTCTGTAATAACAGTGAATTTAAAAAAAGATGTTGTGGTCATCGGCGGTCAGAGAAAATCGACCCGCGAAAGGCATGTAAAGTGCAGCTTCCGATATTATTCAAGAGTGATGCCAGCTGGAAGAAATGTTTCTTCGTTCTCGAGATTTGAGGCGTTAGCAGAGGACGCGAGGGCAGACGATAACGCGTGGCATTCGGAAGCCAGGTAGGGATAATAGTATATTATTTCTCGTAGTATTTACTAAACCACCGGTATTGAATAACGGTAAATATCAATAATGTATAATCTGAATGTTTGCTTTAATTTTTGTTTGATGTGTATCTCAAGACTATTTTGTTTCAAGACAGCAGTTTCGTTTTATTTTTAATGAATGTTTTGTTATGCTTTTTTGTTTGTCTGTTTGTTATATGGCATCATTTGTTTATAACTGTTTACATTTTAGAAAACATTCTTTGAAAATAAATTGTAAAAACCAACATATTCAATGTTAAATATTAAAACAAATATATGTCTATAAGAAATATGTAGATATATAGCGAATATAACATTAATATATTTTTAAAATATTTTATGAATACATGCATATAATATGACAGTTGGTATTTAGAAATGGTTTTGTTTTGAAACCAAAATGTTTGCAGATGACACTAACAGTAAGCTTTAGATGCCATGTAGCATGTTAAATCTAGACAAACAAATATCTATAGAAATTAGGTTTTGGACCATAATGATACAGTACATCCGTGATTTTAAAATTTTAATTTTTTATTTTATTTAAATTTAACGTTGTGGTTTTACATGACGTTAAACTGACAGTCATAATTACAGCAGTTGGCAGTCCTCCTTATAGTATTTGTTTTATAATGTCTTGCATTTAAAGGAGAATACCGTCAAGTAATACATTATCAATTAAAGCAATTTATTTGTAGCAAAGTGTTAATTCCATAGGGAAATACTTTAAAATCCGCCTGACATGAATTAATGGCAATCCTAATGATATTTGTGTTGAAATATAAAGAGTTAATAACAACAACATGTATGAAGGGACACAATTTTGAACAGATTTGACAATGTGTGATGAAACTACAATTTCAAGTATCTATCTTAATAAACATGCATTCTGTATTCATATATTATTTTAATTTTTTTTTTAATTTCTAAATTTTACTGAATGTATTTTTCAAAATTTAATTAGCGTAAAATATTAGTATTTTTTACATTTATAAAGTTCAGTATATCTAAATTTAATAATCTATGTTCAAATATCTTATTAATATAACATTTATTATTATATAATGAATATTTTAAGTTATAATCTAAATAATATTATCAAGCTTAAAAATAAACTGGTTATGAAACTTGATTATTCCAACGGTATGAACCTATCTGTCACGCTAGACTTCTGTGCATGTATAAACCTACAGAATGCGACTATTCTGTGAAAAAACGCCATGCCCCTATTGACGGACATGACCATGAGACAGAGAATTTCATTTAATCTGTCACGAAGTGTTGTCCGTGTTATTGTGTTCTATTTGGCAATAACGTGACTAAACAGCAATGATCGGCGCATGAATGGTCATCCATTAAAGCATGTACCTAGATTACCTACATGGAGTCAAGGCCAGGTCACCCCCGTCTTGTCTATACGTCGACCTATTCGTTTTTATACATCAAAAGAACAACATAGAGGTATTAAGGTTAAAGCATGCGGGACGTGTGTGGACGCCGCGTTTGTAGGCAGCAGACCATGTGAGTAACGGGTTCTGGCAATCGTTTATATTATCGCGCAGTCCAGTTAATGCTTGATCCCAGTCTATCAATAGAAATGCCAATCATATTGCCAAGATAACGACTGGGGATCTAGTCCCAATGCTAATCTACATGGGATAAACTCCAATCATATTTCCCAGAACCTGTGCTTATGCCTGAGTTTACAAAACACGCTGGAAACCCAGAGAAGAACCAACTCGACAGCAGGTTTATTCAGGTCGCACATACACTTGTAGCCTGGTGCTAACCTAGCATTATGAAATCCATGGCATATTAATTGCACAACAAACATAGCCCCTGGTTTTACACAGACGTAATCCATAGGTTTCTACATCCTTTCGATATTGTGACACCGACCCCCCGCCCCTTTCCGAATAGCCTATATTTATTTTTAGTGCTGGGCATCACTAAATATGCGACAAAAACAATAGCAACAACAACATCAAAAACATCTCCACCATCAACAACAATAATAATTTCCAATATAACAACTATGGGTCTTGTCCTCATCATAGTTTACGTGAGATAAACTTCAATCATATGTCCAATATAATGACTGGGGTTCTTGTCCGCAGTGTAAACTGAAATCACATTGTGAGTATCACAACTTGGGTTATTATCCTCATCCGCCCAATATAACGACTGGGGATGTTGTCCGCATTGTAAACTGAAATCATATTGCTAATATAACAACTTGGGTTATTGTATCATCCTCCCAATATAACGACTGGGGATGTTGTCCGCATTGTAAACTGAAATCATATTGCTAATATAACAACTTGGGTTCTTGTCCGCATTGTAGTTTACATGGAATAAACTCATATTGCCAATATAACAACCGCAGGGCATCTAGTCCTAGTGGTAGTCTAATAATAATCATATCTATTGGGGCACCACAGGCTAAGGTATTTTGTAATGTGATGAAGGGTGTGGTGTGATCTCCATTGTTAGAGACAATGTGGTCTGAAGAATTGTATGTATTTAGGTGGATACAAGAATCTTAAAAATTTGCATAAGCTAAGAAACTTTAAGGATTTGTCTGTACTGAAGGATGTTTGGGTTGAATGATCTCGTGCATTTTAAGGTATAAAAGACCACAAATGTTTGGTATTGACGAATATTATTTGGGTTGCACACTTTCATTATCTTTTTCTTTTTGAGAGGCTGAGGTTTGCAAATTGAAGGATAGTATATATATATATATATATATATATGTGAAAGTTGATAGAGATTATATATATATATATATATATATATATATATATATTATGCATGCTGATCGGCACTGCATTAACCCCTGCCAGTGACAGCCTGAATTGTTCACGATCTGAGAAAAATCATTGCGTGTTTAGGGGGATCATATAGGTGCACTATTGGGGAGAAAATTACAGGATTTCGTGAACTAATGGGTCATTTGGGTTCTGATTAACGTATACACTACGTCTGGGTTTAACCTGGAGGCCAAACCATTCTGTTCGTGTTAAACGCAGCAAGACAATGCTGATTACCTATTTTGTATGGCTATTTTAAACGTCGACATCGTTGAGTAGCGAATTTGTTCGTGACCTGTCTACCGGTATTCCGAACAGTGACGAATCATTATTTGTGCACATCACTTAGAGGTACCACGGGTCTGTCTGTGACAGCACGACATACTTCCAGGCTAAATTCCTTAACTTAAATCTTGTTTGTATGTTCACTAAATGACATCCTTCTCAGCTAAACTACATAACTTAAATTATGTTTATACGTTCACTATATGACATACTTCCAGGCTAAATTAATTCCTTAACTTAAATTGTGTTTGTATGTTCACCATATGATATACTTCCCAGCTAAATACGGTAACTTAAATATTGTTTGTATGTTCACCATATAGCATATTTCCAGCTAAATTCCCTTATTTAAATATTGTTTGTAGGTTCACCATGTGATATACTTCCCAGCTTCATTTCTTAATTTAAATATCGTTTGTAGGTTCACCATATGAATTACTACTTCCGAGCTACATTCCTTAATTTAGATATCGTTTGTAGGTTCACTATATTATATACTACTTCGGAGCTGCATTCCTTAATTTAAATATCGTTTGTATGTTCAACATAATTTTATGATATACTTCCCAGCTACATTCCTTAATTTAAATATTGTTTGTATGTTCACCATATGATATACATTTGTACTTCAGAGCTACATTCCTTAATTTAAATATTTTTAGTATGTTCACCATAATTTTATAATATACTTCCCAGCTACCTTCTTTAATTTAAATATTGTTTGTATGTTCACCATATGACATATTTCCCAGTGAAATTCACTAATGTATATTTTGTTTGTATGAACACTTAATTTAAATAGTGTTCATGTAACGGTCACATGACAGTAAATGAAATATGTTTTATACGAATGGTGTCGTGTTTCTTATGCTTAAAGTATATAATCAATGCATGGTCATTAGTTTCAAATTGAAATTCTGACAGAATTATTTGCATCGTGAAATATCGTATCCATCATGCCATTACAATATTATTCCTTGACGTGAACATTTAGTGTAGTCAACTATTTCTTCCTCTGTATTCGTAGTTTAAACAGCGGGACAATTTCAATGTAAAAATTGTATAAAAGAAGGATTAGTTGATTCAAAATGTTCTGTTTTTTCTTTTCTTACCAATGCATTAAGAAGTAGGGTTAGGACAAGGAGTTACAAGTTGTTGAAAACATTTTATTAGTTTTCTAAACAAGGGGATTAAGAACAGGTGTTGCAATTTACAAGGCTGCTTTTTAATTATGTTTACTTATTTTCCTTCCAGTATTAACAGGTACTGACTGGAACTAAAGATGGTTAATTAGTATCTTCAGAAACATGGACTATATAGTTAGTATATAAACACAACCAAATGGTTTACGTTACCTGCACTTTATTCTCGGTGTTTTCAGCCTTTGAGGTATTATTTGTAGGGGAAGGTCGCACCTCTAGTCCCGCAGGTGGTTTGTTTTTAAACAAGAACTAGCAATTACTAAAACATAATCATATGGTATTGCTGTATTCTAAAATGATGCATGAATGAAATTTTGTGTAGGACATAACAGTATGGGTGTTCTGTATTCAGTATGGCGGTTTTCTATTGATTTATCTTACGAACGAATGAAAATTAAAAATTCGCGTTCAAAACCTTATATCTGCACAAGACAGAGTTTAAGGGAGGTTTCAATGACCAGGTAACCTTTAGCACCAATAATGAGATAACGCGGTATCAGAACTGGTGCCTTCTAATTAGATGGGTTACTATGTACTAGTCATGTCGCTTGTTACACCTTTTGCCACCACATAATCAAACATATCTTCATATGGAAAGATATGAATTCTTCGATATTTCGACAATAAAAAAAATCATTTTTTCCGGTGTCCGAATTCATTCAGGAAAACCATACCTTCTCCAACACAGTCGGCTTTCACTTTATCAAAACGTTATTAGCATACTATTTTGTTGTAGATGGAGACAGCCATATTAGTTTTCTTAAGATTTTAAAGTGCCTTGTGATTAGTCTCAGACGAAATCCGATCTTGCTACATAGACTTCTCTGTTGATTGCAGCAAAAGACATTCGCAAACCCTTCCCACAGATAAGACAGTACATACCACAACCTTTGACATACGTCCTCGATCCATACATACAACCAACAATACTGGAATATCAAGTCGATGCACTAGCGTCCTTGTGTACTAGTAATAATTTTTTGTATTTATTATTGGCACATGTTGACGTCTAGTAGCAGACTGTCGGCATTGCAGCGTTTACAGAGGTATCACTAACCATTCATTGAAGTTCTTCAAGTTCTAGTTTGCTGACAGTTACGTGCCATTAACATCCGAACAATGCGTATTCCAAGCAGCAGATGGTGTTGCATATTACCCCGTGACCTGACCAGTCTGCAGTCAACCTTCTGAACAGTTCTTATGTCAGGTCGCATATCTTAACAGCGGGGATTGGCAGCAGCGACACTGTCATCGTGTAAGTTAAAACATGCGAGGGTCAGAGTCCCCCTGTAAGCTATTTCCCGTCTATCCAGTGTTTTACGGAGGGTATATCAGATGTACCAGATGCGTATAACCATTGCTACTGAATAAGAAAACAGTAGTCGCTGTGGCAGTAACGGGTTTGCTTTTCTGTCCTGGACAAGTAGCTTTGTTAAAAAAAACATGTCTTTTTTTTCTTTTCTTTTTTAACGACATCACTAGAGCACATTTATTTATTAATCATCAGATACTGGAAGTAAAATATTTGGTTATTTTGACACGTAATCAAGTGTGAGCCAGCCTCCAACGGGTTTTGAACCACTGTCATCTGCTTGAGAGACCGATGTTACAATATAAATATGTCTGAACGGTTTTAATTGGGATATAACCACGAAGATAAGTTATATCATCTTCGTCATCATTATTGTCATCTTTATCATACTTATCATCATCATATTTCTAATCATTATCATGATCTGTATCACAAACATTTTTATGACTCTCTCATACGCATTATATATTACCATTATCGTCATCATCATCTTCATTAGCATCAGGGTTAGTGTTAAACAGAATTTAAGGGGCTTTGTGCTCTAAATATTGATTACGAATGAAACTTACATGCATTTGTTATACTAGATCTCGTTTT